>JAPFFP010059482.1:0-27411 GCA_026153255.1 Solanum medicagineum | reverse complement strand
CCCCAAAACACTCCACTCCTTTACTTATGTATCATAATTAACTTAAGTGCAATCTCACAATATTTACGAAATTTTTCTAACGCGACAATTTACCATAATTAATTATTTACGTGGTCTAACATATCAAGTCTAATATATGTAGGCATATATGTGCATGCTAATATTTTCATCAATTTTATAATAATTCTCTTATCTTACTAGTCACCTTTCTTCTTTAAAGTAGTCTTTATTGGTTATTTCTTATTTTATTAATGGTGATGGTCACTTATTGCTAAATTTATTACAGGTGTGTCAATTGTTATCTTTTCAAAAGCTGATTGCAAGAGTTTAACCAGAACGTTGGACTTCCTACCCCTGTTTACGTGACTATCAAGGATTTCCCTCCCCATGAGCCAACATTTATATCAATAATGATTGTATACAATGTTAGACATGGTTCTCTACCTGGATTCTACAATCGCAAGACTGTGGAGCAATCAACTGCTGAAGTTGTATCAAGAGACTTGGAAACGTCGGGTCAATGCAAAACATTTCTCATCCAGTGGTAACTTGCTTTATCCTTCTCATTTGAGAAAAAACAATTGTGCTCCTACTCTCATATGCACAACGATCTTAATTGTTCCTGTATATTAACCAGAAGCCACTGGAGCAGATTTAGCTTCTGTAAAATATATGTTAATTTTCAAGAAATAATTGGCTTTTGTAATGTCTTATGCTACTGTTTCCTCAAAAAGTTGCATCTTGAGGGTAACTTGTCCCATTTGAATTTCAATCTGTAGTGGTGAAGGGCTTCATTATGATGGCCAGCATCTTCTTGCCAATAACTTACCTAGGCCAGTTCTTAATTTTCTTTGTGTTGGGTGAACATATAATCTTTCATTTTGTGGTGGAATGTCATATTCATCGTTTTAGCCATCATAGCTCCATTCCCCTTCTCCTAGCAAGGTATAAAAATTTGTTTTTGAGAACATCCTGCAGGGGCATTAATTAGGTCCACAATGCAATGAAGATGTTCTTTAGCAAAACAACTCTTAACTACCTTTAGGGGTTATATATTAGTTTGAAGTGTGTTGGACTGCTTCCTTTGCTACTTATGCAGATATTACGTAGACCTAACTCTTTGACCTATACAAGTTTGTATAATAGAGTAAAGTTAGCTCTATGAAGAAACTTTAATTTTTTTGTTTTGAAATAGTGTACTTTTGCTTCATTATTGTACTATTAATTTTTTAATTTCTTGTGTCCCGGCATTAATAAAACCCTTCTAGTTTGCCTTGTTTGGTGTATTTTTCAGCACGAAATAAGCTTGTGCAAAAATTTATTGCGAGAATATTCTCAGAAGATGAATTTTGCAATTCGACAATATGAATGGCAGAGGTATGAAACATAAAGTAAAATGATAACATTTTCATTTACTGTTGACATCGGAGGAATGGAATATACTGGAGAGAAAACTAGTATAAAGAAAAAAAGCAGAGATCAAAGCTGCTCAAACTGAATTGTTGGCTACTTTGTAGATACATTGTCGTTCTAACGAAGAAGGTCTCAGACTTGGCAATCAATAACCAAGAGAGTGCAACAGTCCAAAGCCCAAGAAATTTAAATTCAAGAAAAAGCAAAAAAGATCAGGATCAATGCAAGGCACGTGCCCAACAGCTAGTTAAATGAGACATTTAAGGATTATTTTTCTTACTGAATTTAAATAAATTTTAGTTCAATTAGATTCATTGAAAAAAAGTATTAGAATGAAATAGGGTGGATGAAGTAGAATAGACTTTATGGATCATATGTTTCCCCCCACTAGTTTGGACTCAATGCATAGTTGCTTTTTGTCATTAATCTAAAGCCAATGAGAGAACCCACATCTTTGAGTAAGGTTTTTACTAGTTTATAATGGTAAATTGTAATGTCTTTTATAGATCCCAAAAACTCAATTAGGGTCAATTTGGCAAGGTCACTTCATGTAATACCTCTTATGTGCTTCGGAATGCCCCATAAGTTTATTTTTTAAATATCTAAAAAATAGTGCATGATTTCAAAAATTCGACTTCATATTCAGGTTCAGGGGAAAAAATTACATGAGCAATGGGTAACCCCCAGATTTTGGAAGACACGATGCAAAAAATAATTTTTGTAATGGGAGAAATACTAGTGAGCCTGCGTGCAGTAGTGTAATTGTTGCCTTCGTGCCTGGTCCGCATCATGCCTAGGGCACAGACCAGTGCAATTTTCCCCCCAATTTTATCGTTCCATCCAAGGGTATTTGGGTAATAACCCGATGCCCATTTAAAAGTGAAAGACCAATTTCCTTATCCATTTTCAACCCTATGAACCCCAAAACCCTCTCAACGTTCTCTCCGAAACATTATCCAATATTCCATTCAATCTCATCAATATCAAGGACCAACTTTGGAATTCAAGGACCCAACTCAAGCCTCAAGTTTTCCTCCAATTTTCTTCAAGAAACATCAAATATTAGGTATGTGGGTTTGATTGTGGGAACCCTCCTTCCCACAAGTCCAACCATCTCTCTGCTACTACTACATGAAGTTTATGAATCACTTGAACTCTTGAATATAGTATTACTACTATGCATTCTATTATGATCCATGTTGTGCATTATCATGAATGGCAATATTATGTGGGATTTATGGAATGGGGATTATTTTAGGGGTATTTATGAACCCTTGTTTACGATAACATTATTATGCATCATACATATGTCCTCTATATGAGTTTTACAAGCAATGATGTTTTATACCAAAATGTCATTGGGGTTTGATATTGAGATGAATTTTATGATGTTCAAGTTATGTTCTCTATGATGCTATGAAAAGCTATGAAGGAACTTATGTGTGTAGTTTGTTTTCATGATATTCAAAAAAGAAGGTTTTTGCTTGATAAGATAGATTCCATACTTCCATGTCCATATTTTGAAAGATGATGTATATTATCATGATGTGTTGATTAAGAATGATTTAAGCTAATTATTTTCCCTATATATCTTGAAATATGGTACTTTCTTAAAAATATGAGAGTTCTACTACAATATTAGTGGGTGGATTTGAATGACTTTGAAATTGATCTTACTGTCTCTTACTCTTGAAATGCATGATTTTAAGTACATGTGAATATGCCTGCCATGTGTTTGACTAAATTACTTGACAAGGATTCTTGATCTTGATGAGAGACCATCGTATGAATTTACATGACAAGTATTCTTAGGTTGTTGAAAGGCTATTACACTTTTTTGCAAGTCAAGTGTTTTCATGAAAATTATGGACTCCCAAGCATGTATTAAACTCATGTAAAGTCTCTATGATTTGCAAGGAAGATGTTGAGCACTTATTCTACATTTGTACTCTCTTGTGAGCCATTCATGTCAAGTTGAGGGATCAAGCATGATAACTTTTTTACCTTCAAGTTCAGGTTATGATCACTAGTTGAGGTCAAGCATATGAATGAGCTCCTCATGTCATATTATCATGTCCCTTACAAGTTATGCATGTTATGACTAAAGTTATGATTATTTCAAGTATTCTGTGGGACTAGACTTAGGATGGATTGATGCTTAAGGTTGGGGCTCGACTCAAGGGGTCCTTACATAAAGTTTTTAGTCTCTAAACTATGTGCCACCATAGGATTATATAATTTCTCTAAATGGGCTTTACTAGTGGATCCATCTAGTTCATATTTCCCCTCAAGAGGGGCCAAGTATTACCTTGGCAAGTAGACCACACCTTTCCAAGCATGTGGCATGCCTTAGAATTCCAAGTAGTAGCTCGCTTGGTCTTATATGTCAATTAAGGTCTTCTCCCACAAACGTATGTTACATTATGCAAGTTGACTGTTTTACATGCATGTTTTATTACAATTATTGATCATATATGCCATATTTAGATTATATCCATTGTCTATATTTATGCATTTTGAATATCATGGGGCTTATGTCCTTGTTGAATTGCAGCCCGCAAACTTAGTACATTCCAAGTACTAACACATACTTTATGCCTACAAGATATCACCATCTAGGGATGAGAGCTCCTATGATCATCCTCCTCCTCGTGTCTAGTTCAGTTCATTTGAAGAAAACTTTTGGTGAGTGCTAAACTCTGAGGATATTATCTATTTTCCTTCATGCTATGTTGAGAATTTTACTACTATTTGGATATTTTTTACTTGAGGGTGAGCTCGGGAAGTGTCTTCGCCCCCACTCCATTCTATGTAGAGGCGTTGTTGGATATTATGAAATTCTATGTATTAAGTCTCACTCTTATTACGTTTATGTTGGATGAAAAACTTCCTTCTTTCCTGCTTCCCTTTTATTAATATTACTTGTTGATGTTTATTTTGTTTCCTCGAACAAGGATATGTGAATGATATGCCAAGAGGCTTATTTGGGGTTCCTTTGGGTTCCTCATTCATCATATCACGTCTTGGCCCTAATCTTGGGTCGTGATGAGCTTGGTATCTGAGCATTAGGTTTGTAAATAGTCCTCGAAAGTCTAACACACCACGTCGAGTAGAGTTGTGTTCATGGTTGTGAAGCACGCCACAACTATGAATAGGAGGCAATGAGGCATTTTAGGAAAATGCATCACTTCTTCATGATCTATGTCATACAGTAGAGCTAAGTCCTATAAGGCTAATTTTTGATTCCTAATCATTATGTTTCAGAAAATGTTTCAAGATATTCAGAAGGGTAGACAAGACAATAACCATCCCTCGCTCGAGGATCAACTTCCCAACAATGACATATCCAACACAGAGATTTGCAATACTCTATGGCTATTGGCCAAGGTTGTAACCACCCAGCTCAATCAACAAGTGGATGCCCCTGAGACTTCAAATGATAAGAGGAGGAAGAGGAAGGCTAAGAGGCCCCGAGTTGATGGTGCCTCATCTTCTACTAGTCTACCGATGCCCAAGTACAAAAAGAAAAGGATCCCTATTTGCCACTTGTCAAGGGTGTGGCAAGAAGCATCAAGAAATGTGTTTGGTGGGCAACAAAGGTTGTTTCAAGTGTGGCGGTATTGGGCATAAGATGAGGGATTATCCTGTGGCCTCCTTAGAAGGGAGGAGAAGGGTTGGCAATGGTGGGATAAGTTTTTCATAGTGCCCAAAATATGGAAGGAATCGTGTCGGCACATGCTTGAGGAACACGGGCACATGCTTTTGGTGTCACAAGATGGCCTACAAGATTTTTGATTGTCCATATACTTAAAGGAAAGGAAATGGTAATCGCCTCAAGGACATAGTGCTCATGGAACTCAAAGGGCACAAGGTAGTGCTACTATTCCCAAGTATCAAGGCAAGGTTGTTGATGTTCAAGTTTCTCCTACATGCCACAATATGGAAGGTACCATTTGGGGAATTGTTTGGCCGGTTTGAGTGCATGTCTTGGGTGTGGCACAAAGGATCATAAGTTGAGGCATTGCCCATGGGTTACTGAAAATTCGAGGAATACCATTGGTGATCTCAACCATACCCATCCAAGGGTCGCCAGACATAGCATAGTGCTTCATCAGTATGTTAAAGGTTTTTGATTATGATGTGTATGCATTGTTAGACCCGGATGCCACTCTTTCTTTCATTACTCCTTTTGTTGCCAATAAGCTTCATGTGTATCCCGAGTTGTTATGTGAACCTTATAACGTGTATACCCCCGTTGGTGAGTCCATCATTGCTAGAAGAGTCTATAAGGATTGTCCCTTGTCTATATTGCATAAAGTCTTACCTTGTTATTTGTTGAACTTGACATGGTGGATTTTGATATTATATTCTTTGGATGGATTGGATACATTTGTATCATGCTCCCATTGATTGTAGGACCCGTAAGGTCAGGTTCCAATTTCCTAATGAGCCTGTCCTAGATTGGGAAAGTCGTAATGTGGTGGTTAAGGGTAGGTTTATTCCTTGTCTTAAGGACGGAAATTGATTTCTAAGGGTTGCATTTACCATCTTGTAAGGGTTAGGAATGTTGAGTCTAAAGTCATTCCTATTTAGTCAGTTCCAGTGATCAATGAGTTCCTTGATGTCTTTCTCGATGAGCTTCTCAATGTTCCTCCCGATAGGGAAATAGACTTTGGTATAGACCTCCTCCCCAATAAACAACCCATTTCCATTCCCCCCTTAATATATGGTCCCGATGAAGTTGAAGGATCTATTGAGGGATTTATTAGGGAAGGGTTTCATAAGGCCTAGTAAGTCACCCTGTGGTGCACTAGTGTTATTTGTGAGAAAGAAAGATGGTTCACTTAGAATGTGCATCGACTACCGGCAACCCAATAAGGTCACTATAAAGAACAAGTATCCTCTACTAAGGATAAATGATCTATTTGATCACCTACAAGGGACTAGTCATTTTTCTAAGATTGATCTTCGGCCCGGATACCACTAAGTGAGGGTGAGGGAGTGTGATATTCCCAAGACTGCTTTTCGGACAAGGTATGGGCACTTTGAATTTGTGGTGATGTCATTTGGTTTAAATAATTCCCCGGTGGTGTTTGTCAATCTCATGAATAGGGTCTTTGAAACTTACCGTGGCATGTTTGGGGATGGTGTTCATGGTTGATATTATGATTTACTCACACAGTAAGAAAAGCACATAATACTTTTAAGGGCAGCATTGCAAACCTTGAGGAAAGGAAGTTTAGTTGCTGAGTTTGACAAACGTGAGTTTGGGTAGAACTGAAGTGGTAATAATTAGACCTAGACCTTGACCCTGCTTTACTAGAATTGAAGGCATTGGTGAAAGAGGGAAAGGTGGAGGTTATCTCCCAAGAGAGATGGTATCCATAGGTATCTGGTAGGTTTTCAAGGGTATTTATGAACCCTAGTTTATGATGATATTATTATTCATCATACATATATCCGCCATATGGTCCTTACAAGAAATGATGTCTTATGCCAAAATGTTATTGGGTTTTGTTATTTAGATGGATTTTATGATGTTCAAATTATGTTCTTTATGATGCTATGAAAAGCTATGAAGGAACTTATGTGTTTAGTTGGTTTTCAAGATATTTAAAAATAAAGGTTTTTTCTTGATAACATAGATTTCATGCTCCCATGTCCATATTTTGAAAGATGATCTATATTATCATGATGAGTTGATTAAGAATGATTTAAGCTAATTATTTTCCCTATATATCTTGAAATATGGTACTTTCTTAAAATTTGAGAGTTTTACTACAATATTAGTGGGTTGATTTGAATGACTTTGAAATGAATTGATCTTACTACTCTCTTGTCTCTTACTCTTAAAATGCATGATTTTAAGTACATGTGCATATGCCTGCCATGTGTTTGACTAAATTACTTGACAAGGATTCTTGATCTTGATGAGAGACCATCGTATGAATTTACATGACAAGTATACTTAGGTTGTTGAAAGGCTATTGCACTTTTTTGCAAGTCAAGTGTTTTCATGAAAATTATGGACTCCCACGCATGTATTAAACTCATGTAAAGTTTCTATGATTTGCGAGGAATATGTTGAGCCCTTATTCTACATTTTTACACTCTTGTGAGCCATTCATTTCAAGTTGAGGGATCAAGCATGATAACTATTTTACCCTCAAGTTCAAGTTATGATCACTAGTAGAGGTCAAGCATATGAATGAGCTCCTCATGTCATATTATCATGTCTCTTACAAGTTATGTATGTTATGACTAAAGTTATGATCATTTCAAGTATTCTGTGGGATTACACTTAGCACTGATTGAGGCTTCAGGTGGGGGCTCAACTCAAGGGGTCCTTATATAAATTTTTTATTCTCTAAATTATGTGCCACCATAGGAATATATTATTTCCCTAAATGGGCTTTACTAGTGGTTCTATCTAGTTCATGTTTCCCCTCAAGTGGGGCCAGGTATTACCTTGGCAAGCAGACCACACCTTTCCGAGGGGGTGTCATGCTTCTGAATTCCAAATAGTAGCTCGATTGGTCTTATATGTTAGTTAAGGTCTCCTCCAATATACATATGTTACATTATGCAAGTTGAATGTTTTGCATGCATGTTTGTTACAAGCATTGATCACACATTCCATATTGAGATTATATCCATTGTCTATATTTATGCATTTTGAATATTATGGCTTATGTCTTTGTTGTATTGCACCATGCATACTTAGTACATTCCAAGTATTAATGCATACTCTATACCTACATAATATTACCATGTAGGGACCGGACCTCCTATTGATCATCCTCCTCCTCATGGCTAGTTCAATTCATTTGAAGAAAGCTTTGGTAAGTCCTCAACTCCAAGGACATTATCTATTTTCCTTCATGCTATGTTTAGACTTTTACTACTTTTTGGATACTTATTACTTGAGGGTGAGCCCGGGAAGTTCTTGGCCCCCACTCTATTCCATGTAGAAGTGTTGTTGGATAAAATGGTCTTCTATGTATTGAGTCTGACTTTTATTACATTTATGTTGGTATGGTAAACTTCTCTTAACCTCGCTTCCCTTAATAACTCGTTGATGTTTATTTTGCTTCCATGACCAAGGATATATGAATGATATGCTAAGAGGCTTGTTTGGGGCTCCTTTGGGTTCCCCATTCATCATGTCATGTCTACGCCCTAGGCTTGGGTCGTCACACTTCATCTAATGCAGGAAGTGAGGATGCGATGGTTTAGAGTAGAGGAGAAGCACAAAGCTGCCAGTTAGGAGCTCTGTAAGGTTGTCAGTTATGGTGCTAAGGAGGAGAAGAGTTAGGTCTAAGAAGTATCGGGATGAGCTGATTAGGTAGGATATGACAAGGTAGGATAAGGTCTACATACATTCAATCCTCCCCAGGCCCCAGCTGTAGGATTACAATGGGTTTGTTATTTTTAAGTTTTCAATTGATTTTTGATTCTTTCTTCAGTTGGAACTAATTAGAGTGAGAGGGACTTCCAGGAATTATGCTAGGTATCAAAGAAAAACAATTATGGCTTCTAAAGGGAGATGAGTGAAAAGATCGGGTATCATTTTTAGAAGAAAGGGACTGGGATTTTCCCAAAAATAGACAAATGTGTTGACTATGAAAACCAATATTTACTTTTGCCTAGTACCATGTGGTAATAAGGGGATTAACTTGTCTACGCTGCTATTGTATGTTAGGCAAGTAGTTGAGTGTCTTGATTAAAAAGATCTGACATATGCTGCAAAGTAATTGTAGGCTAACCTCAGTACGGCTTATTCTAGGCAAACCTGGTAGTAGTGGAGATGTGCTGGGTCCTTTTTCTCTAAATCGTCATATAGTGGAACAATTTCTGCATGATGGCTTACATTTCTATGACCAGTACCAGCATATGACATCAATGTATCATGGGACACCATCAGTCTGGCAAGTGTCAGCTTCCCAATTTTACAGAAATAGACAAAGAAATAATAAGAGAGGACAGGATGGAAATTCAGCTGCCGTAGATGAAATACTCAGCATGTAAACAAATTTCCTACCTGTTCATTGTCGATAACAACTCCCTACAGAGTGATATCTCATGTTCATGGTCATAACATCCCCCTGATAGTCCACAACTGTTTCGTCTATCTTGGTTCTTTCTAGATGGAACAAGTTAACCAGAATTTCCATGATGAACACCAGTTGAAGAGAAATTGCCTTGAGAATGAACAAGGCTGACCGTTACTTGGTAAGCCTTTTCAGAATGTGCATGTTCCTCTGGAAAATTATGATATGTTAAACAAAACTTGAGCAGACCAACGTCCATCTCCTGAGAGTGATCTCCAAAAAAGCTCATCACTTGAAATATTTTCATATTGAATTACTCCACAGATTAGCATATATTCTCAACAGCTTTGCTGAAATAGAGAATGAGTGGAAGTATTCTAGTATTAGTCTGAGGACTGGTAAAAGGTGATATAGAGCAATCTCCAAATGATCCATCCATGGGTAATGAAAGATTACAGCCATGTGGTGGCCATGAGGAAATCAACAATATCTCTAGTTTAACTTTCT
Organism: Solanum medicagineum; assembly: GCA_026153255.1. NCBI lineage: Eukaryota > Viridiplantae > Streptophyta > Magnoliopsida > Solanales > Solanaceae > Solanum > Solanum medicagineum. The sequence continues at coordinate 17,440 of JAPFFP010059482.1, read as the reverse complement.
GATCAAGAAGCCATTGATGATAAAACCAACCACTTTGATCATCTAGATCTGTGAAAAGAGCATGGTGCACAAATTCATACTCCTCTGTATATACATTGTCTTTGGGAGAATACAAGTCAGTATAGGGAGATGAACCTTCAGAATGAGATTCCTCTTTTATGCATTCTCTACCTAATCAACATGCAAAGCTTTAGCTGAATGAAACCACAAAAAATTAATTGCAGATGATAACAAGCTTTGTTCTTCATTAAACCACCTAAGCACATTATTATCAAAGGCGAAAAACGCAAAACAAAAACAAAAAAAAAACTTTGAAGTTCATTGGGGTTTTATGCCAAAAGCAAATATTGTGTTAATGAAGAGAGTTGCAAATGGAGAAAAAAAAATATAGATATATATGTGTAGTTCAAAACTATTAATTATAAGCACAAATAAAAAATATATGGACAACGAAAATGAAGAAAAAATTATGATAAAGGGAAATATTAATTATTAATGTCACCACTTCATCATCGCACTCAATATGCCTAAGTTGCACTGTCTCTTCACTTTCAACGCCGCACTTGTGTCAGATTTTACAAAAATACACTATTTTTTACAAATTCAACATGCACTCACCGATACTTTTGAAGAGTTCGAGAAACATATCTCAGTGCATGGATGATGACACTAAACCTCCAACACGTTTTACACATTGCTTCACAAGTTAATTGCACCTTTGACAACACAAAGCACAACAACATATAAGTTAAAATATACTTGAAGTTTCATTATCCATTGGACATAGATCCATCAGGCAGAAGATTCAAAGTGGAGGTACAAATCATCTATAGCTATTATGGGCTATCAGAGGCCCAATTCTTCTTACTCACTCAGATAAAGAGCCACATTTGGTTTTGTCTACAACTTTAGCATTGTTATTCAACATACATCTTATACTTCAAAGTAACAACATATAACATCATTCATAACAAGAGGAAGTATGTCAAAAACTAAACTAGAATTTATTTGGGTTTAAGTACAGGATTTAGCAGAAAAGGCAAAGGTGTGGGGACAAAGAATAAAGAAAGAGAAAAAGCAGGTCCTGTTTCAGAATAGAAAATTGAGCACCCCTTTCTCTTCCCACAAAACCTCCCTTCAACAAAATACTAATAGATGAATCCTCAATACCCAATCCGACCCATTTGGAAAGATCTCATTTTTATTTAAAAAACCAACTTAACAATCTGAGTTCTTCATCAAGAATTGACTTAATAAACTCCTTACTTAGAAGTTTTCTGTAATTCCAAGCTGTATAAGACTCAAGATTTGACACTAACAACTTTGCACTTAATTACATCTAAGGCTTTCTTTATATATCTAAAACAACCTCCACGAACAAATTATCAACCAACATCAAAAAATTGATCTTCTTGGTAAAAAAATTATTTTGGTGTGATGAAATTGGAGAAATTGTTGTTGGAGAGACCATAACTTGGAAGCTTTGATAGTAAAAGCTTCTTGAAACATGACAGGATGATCAATGAAAATTTACTCAATGATATGATGATATTGATGAGATCCTTATTACTAATTATATTTTTTTGAACTCAAATTTTGAAAATAAAAAAATTCTTATTATTATTGTTTTCCCATTTGTAGGTTCTTACTCACATGAATATAAATAAGTGCTTCAGTAAATATAATATATTGAATTTTAAACAAAAATATCAAAAGTATATAAAAGTTACCGTAATTTCACCATATTTTAGTATTCTTTTTCCACTTTCAACTCCACTGCGATTGATACTCTGAAAAATTTCCCATATCTCTCTTTTTCTCTAGTTTAAAATCTTTAAATTTACAGTCATGTGAGTTTTTCAGCTTTCCCTTTGTATCAGTTCTCTTTCTATCGTATACATTAAAAAATTTTGAAAATAATAACAACACTGTTGTTTTTTCTTTATTATTTTCTCAAATATTTTTTCTTGGCAGAATGAGGAGTGACCGTAAGAATTTCATAAAATGAAAAGAGCAAAATGTACTTGTTTCGGGTGCAAGTGATTCAATTTTCTTTTAGGTTCTTTCGAAAGTTTTTGATCCAGGACTTGTAAATGACAAAGCTTCTTATAATTTTCTTGATGGGGCATGCTATATGAAAGAAATTTAGTAAAATCTTAAGTTCTCTTTGATTTTTAAATGACTTTTAGATTTTGTTTTTTGAAAACGCATGTCACTTACCTTTTTGAAAGTAATTATGGTGTGTAGATCAACAACAACAACATACCCAGTGGAATTCCACATGTGGGGATGTACACAGACCTTATCACTACCTCAAAGGTAGAGAAGTTGTTTCCTTGGAACTCTCGTCACAAAAAACCCATAAACAGAATAAACTACATAGGGAGAAAAAAGGAAAAGAAAATGAAAAAGAGAAAAGGAAAAACGACAAATAACGAGAAGTACATGCTAGTGTGTAAATAGGATAAAAATAACATATATAAGATGAATAATAGCAACATAGGATATAACGATAGGACTAATACTACTAGCCTACTATAACCAATGCCAGACATTAACCAATCCCTGCTAACCTATTAGCCTTCTACTCTAATTCAAAACCTCCACTCCTTTCTATTTGAGGTTATGTCCTTGGTGAGATCAAGTTTTTCCATATCTTTTCTGCTCACCTCCCCCTAATATTTTTTCGGTCTACCTGTAATTCCCCATATAACCCCTAAATCCAACCTCTTGCACCTCCTAATAGGAGCATCAGTACATCTTCTCTGCATATGTCCAGCCCATCGTAGTCGTGCTTCCCACATCTTATCAGTCATAGGGGCCATGTCTAACATCTCAGAATTATCTCAGTCCTAATCTTACCACTTTTTGTATGTCCATATATCCATCTCAACATCCTCATCTCCGCGACCTACATCTTCTGAACATGTGAGTTTTTGATTGGCCAATACTCCATCCCATACAACAAATAGTGTCTAACTACCATTCTATAAAACTTACCTTTAAGTTTAGGTTGTATCTTCTTATCATACAGTACTCCAGAGGCAAGCATTCATTTCATCCATGCTTGCCCTATACAATGTGTGACATCATCGTCAATGTCTCCACTATTCTGAATGATGGACCCAAGATATTTAAAGTCATTAGTCTTAGGAATTGGTTGACTAGAAAGCCTCACATCAATGTCTGCAGTATCCCTTGCAAAACTGAATTTACACTCCTAGTATTCTATTTTAATCCTGCATAGTTTGAACCCTTTGGATTCCAAAGCCTATCTCCAAACCTTTAATCTGATCATTAACTTTAGCCTGAGTCTTATCAATCAGTACTGTGTCATCCGCAAATAGCATACACCATCGAACCTCCTCCTGAATAGAGCATGTCAGCTCATCTATCACCAAGGCAAACAGAAAAAGGCTCTACACAAATCCTTGATGAAGTCCTATCTCAATAGGAAAACACTTTTAAGTCTCCTCCCACCGTTCTTACTCGAGTTTTGGCTCATTTGTACATGTCCTTTATCACCCTAATATACACCATTGGAACATCTTTAATCTCTAGACACCTCTATAGGACAACCCTTGGAACTTTGTCATAGGCCTTCTCGAGATCAATGAACACTATATGAAGGTCCTTCTTTCTTTTCCCAATATTTCTCCACTAATCTCCGAACAAAATGAATTGCTTTAATAGTTGACCATCCCGGCATGAATTCGAACTGATTCTCTAAAATGGAGACTCCTTTTCTCACCCTTATCTCCTCCACTCTCTCTCAAACCTTCACAGTGTGGCTTAATATCTTGATACCCCTATATTTGTCACAATTTTGAATATCACCCTTGTTCTTGTACAATAGAACCATTGTACTCCTCCTCCATTCATTGGCATCTTGGCAGTCTTTATAATAATATTGAGCAGTCTAGTTAACCATCTATACAATCCATGACCATTCTCTTCCAGAAAACTACCCACAACTCAATGGGTTTGATCGCCCTCCCTTTCTTCATCCTACTAATAGCACATCTAACCTCCTTAACTCCGAACTGCCTGAAATAACCAAAATCTCGATGACTATCGGAGTATGAAAACTCACCCAATTCAATATCTTTATCTCCTTTTTCATTTAAGAGTCTATGAAAGTAATCTTTACACCTTAGCTTAATGGAAGTCTCATTCACCAACACCTCACCCTCTTCATCCTTGATGCACTTTACTTGGTCAAGTTGTGAGCTTTCCTTTGTCTCTCTTTAGCGAGCCAATACAATCTCTTGTCCCTGCCTCTATAACTTAGCTCCACATACAAGTGCTCCAATGTTGTTGTCTTAGCACTCATCTCCGCAGTCTTTGCTTCAGTCTTTCGCGTCTTATAGATCTCCTTAAGCCATCGCCTTTCATCCTCGTCCCTACACTCCAAACACTTCGTATAATCAATTACCTTAGCTTTCAATTTTCCTTGAACTTTTTCATTGCACCACCAATCACCCTGTCATCCAACAAAGGTCCCTATCGAAACCCCTAGTACCTTGTTAGCTACTTTTCTAATGCAACCAACAACAATGTCCTACATATTGTTCTCATCTCCACTACTAACTCCAAGCCTCTAAACTACTCAACATTTGTTCCATCTCTCAAGAAAGGGAAAGAGTCAAGCCTTCCCATCTAATCCTTAGTTGGGCATAAATAACTTTCTTCTTCTTTTCTCTCTAATCTCTAAAAGTATCACTAGAAGCCTATGTTGAGTTGAAATGTTTTCACTGGTAATAACCTTGCAATTCTTACAAAGGCTTCTATCGCCCTATCAGAGAAGTAGTTAATCAGTTTGAGTCTTAGCTACTGTACTATGAAAGGTAATTAAGTGATTTTCCCTCTTTGGGAAACATAAGTTAGCAATAACTAACTTCAAAGGATTTGGCAAAATCCAAGAGAGATGTCCCACCTCCATTCCTCTTCCTAAAACAAAAGCCTCCATGAACATCTTAAAACCCACTGGTGGTTTCCCCAATATGCCTATTAAAGTCTCCCCCAATGAAGATTTTTTCTATCTTGGTATGCCTTTCACAACCTCATCCAACTCTTTCTAAAAGAGCCTCTTGACATCCTCATCCAGGCCTACTTGAGGCACATAGGCACTAAGTATATTCACTACATGCCTACCAACCACAAGTTTAATAGATATCATCCTATCATTAATCCTTCTAACCTCAACCACGTAATCCCTAAGGTCCTCATCTACTAGGATACCCACTCCATTTCTGTCCCTAGAACCACTTGAGTACTATAACTTATACCCGTCTATGTCCCAAGCTTTGGTATATATCCATCAGGTCTCCTGAACACATGCTATATTAATTTGTCTCTACTTAAAGACTCTTTACTAGATGTATGGATTTCCCCGTAGGTTATTCTATATTCCACAACCCTACCCTTAACTTAAATAAACACGTGCCTCTGTTACCACCTCTACCCTTTACATCCGACCCCGACCGACGACATGACCTTAATTCACCATTTGATCTTAACACCACCAAACTAAGAGCTAATAACTCGTTAAGCAACTAACATCAAAATATAAGGTATACTACTAATCAAACAATCGGGTACAAAATCAAGACTAGTAACGGGTAAAGGCAACACAATATGATATGTAAGCTCACAAAATATAGTAAATGGTAAATATAAAAATATATGATAAATCTAGGAATATATAGTAAAAGTAAACACAATAAGCAGGAAGCAACACAAATATGTAGATGGCAAGAAATAGAAGACTAGTAAAAGGATATAATTGATTAAAATAAGAAATAACAAAAGATTAGAAGATATCGCCTAAAGTTCTGGTAAAAAGATTGTTGAATGTTGCTGGAAGTATTGGAAAATATAAATTGTAGACATCACTAGAAATCTTCGCTGGAGTCTTCTTCGGACTAACTCGCAAGAAATTCTCACCTGTATCTAGAAATTGTTAAGCTTCGCCGGAAAGTACTGGAAAAGAACTATAACCTCACCGGAGCATCGCGTATCTTGAATAATTCTGACTGGAAATCCCAAAAATAAATCTAAAAGGATCTGTTTGTTGAGTAAGATAGGATCTAAATAAATGCAATATGATTGATTTTTAGTTTTTATTTGCTCTCTCAACTCTCTCTCTCTTACACATTTTACACCAAAAACCACCATCGGATAGGGCTATTATACATTACCGGCGAACGAAGGATTTTGACGACTCAAACCAGATATAGAGCTGATAAAGTTTGGTGGAATTATAATTTTAATAAAGATGTTCATTTGATCTTCCATTTCTTTGGATCGAATAGAACTCATTATCTATTGCTACTTTTTCTTTCTGATATCTCTCCGGCCAACTCGTTATCCTGCGGAATCAATTTGTTTCTTCGTCCTTGTGACTTTTTTTGGTGACATTTTAAAATTTCGATCAGAACTATTTAGATTACGACAGTTCACCGACGAGGTTCTTTTTATTTTTTCTCCCGTGAAGGTTTCATTCTAGGCAAAACATCTTTTCCAACGTGATTCTTTATTTTAGATCCTCTCTTACTCAACCAATAGATCCTTTTGGATTTTTTTTGGGATTTCAGAAAAGAATTTTTCATGATACGCGATTCATCGGTGATGTTATAGTTCTTTTCCAGTACTTTCCAGCGAAGGTTAAAAATTTCCAGATACAGGTGAGAATTTTTGGCAAGTTAGTCTAGCGAAGTTTTTTGGCGACGTCTACAACTTATATTTTCCAGTACTTCCAGCAGCATTTAATAATTTTTTGACCAGAACTCCAAGTGATATCTTCCAATCTCTTGTTATTTCTTATTTTAATCAATTGTATCTTCTTACTTGCCTTCTATTTCTTGCCCTCTTCATATTTGTGTTGTTTTTTCTTGATTGTTGTGTTGACTTTTACCATATATTCCTATATTTATCATATATTTCTATATTTACCATTTATTATATTTTGTGAGCTTACATATCATATTGTGTTGCCTTTACCCACTTATTCGTCTTGATTTTGTACTTGACTGTTTGATTAGTAGTATACCTTATATTTCACTGATTTGTATTATTGGGTTGTATAGTTTTCTCTAGATTGTATCTTCTTGATCTTAGTATCTTAGAGAGTTATTAGCTCTTAGTTATTGGCATTTGGATGTAATGGTGGAGTAGAGTCATGTCATCGGTTGGGGTCGAAGATAAAGGGTAGGGGTGGTAAGAGATGGCAACACATGCTTATTTAAGTTAAAGGAAGGGTCGTGGAATATAAGATCACTTATAGGGAAATCCGTAGAGCTAGTGAAGAGTCTTAAGCGGAGATAAATTAATATAGCAAATGTTCAAGAGACTAAATAGGTAGATACCAAAGCTCGGGACATAGGCGGGTTTAAGGTATGGTACTCGAGTAGTTCTAGGGATAGAAATAGAATAGGCGTCCTAGAATTGAGGAGCTTAGGGATTATATGTTGAGGCTAGAAGGATTAATGATAGGATGATATCTATTAAACTTGTGATTCGTAGGCATGTAGTGAATGTACGTAGTGCCTATGCGCCTCAAGTGGGCCATGATGAGGATGTTAAAAGGCTCTTTTGGGAAGAGTTGGATAAGGTTGCGAAAGGCATACCAAAGACAAAAAATCTTCATCGAGAGAGACTTTAATGGGCATATCAAGGCAACCACTAGCAAGTCTGAAGATGTTCATAGAGGCTTTGGTTTTGGGGAAAGGAATGGAGGTGGGACGTATCTCTTGGATTTTGCCAAAGCCTTTCAGTTAGTTATTGCTAACTTTTGTTTCTCAAAGAGGGAAATTCACTTGATTATCTTTTGTAGTACGGTAGCTAAGACTCAGATTGTCTACTTACTTCTTTGGAAGGGTGATAGAAGCCTTTGAAAGAATTTCAAGGTTATTCTGAGTGAAAACATCTTCATTCAACATAGGCTTCTAGTGATGGATTTAGAGATTAAGAGAGAATAGAACAAAAATGTTATTTTTTCCCAATCGAGGATTAGATGGGGAGGCCTTACTCCTGCCCATTCTCGAGAGATGGAAGATAAGTTTAGTAGTTTAGAGGCTTGGACTAGTAGTGGAGACGTGAACAATATGTGGGACACTACTATTGGTTGCATTAGAAAAGTAGCTGTCGAGGTACTAGGGGTATTGAGAGAGACCTTTAGTGGACACCACAATGATTGGTGGTGGAATGATGAAGTTCAAAGAAAAGTGAAACCTAAGAAAGTTGCTTATATGAAGTGGTTGGAGAGTAGAGACGAGGATGAAAAGTGAAGGCTTAAGGAGATCTATAAGACGATAAAGACAGAAGCCAAGATGATGGTGATGAGTGCTAAGATAGCAGTGTTTGAGAGCCTATATTTGGAGCAAAGTGATAAATATGGGGAAATAAGATTTTATAGGCTCACTAAAGAGAGAGAAAGGAAAGCTCGCTACTTGGACCAAGTGAAGTGCATCAAGGATGAGGAGGGTGAGGTGCTGGTGGATGAGACTTCCATTAAGATAAGGTAGCAAGCTTACTTTCATAGACTCTTAAATGAAAAAGGAGACAAAGATATTAAGCTAGGTGAGTTGGCACTCCGATAGTCATCGAGCTTTTTGTTATTGCAGGTGGTTCAGAGTTGAGGAGGTTAGACGTGTTATTAGTAGGATAAAGAGAGGGAGGGCGATCAGACCCGATGAGATGTTGGTAGATTTTTGGAAGAACGTGGTCAAGGATGGTACAGAGTGGGTTGACTAGACTGTTCAATGCTATTTTGAAGACTTTCAAGATGTCCGATGAATGAAGGAGGAGTACAATGGTTCCATTGTAAAAGAACAAGGGAGATATACAAAACTGTAACAATTACAGAGGTGTCAAGCTGTTAAGCCACACTATGAAGGTCTGGTAGAGAGTGGTAGAGATATGGGTGAGAAAGGAGTGTCTATTTTTGAGAATCAGTTCAAATTCATGACGGGGCAGTAAATTGTTAAAGCAATTCATCCGGAGATTAGTGGAGAAATATAGAGAAAGAAAGAAGGAACTTCATATGGTGTTCATCGATCTCAAGATGGCCTATGACAATGTATCGAGGGTTTTCCTATGGAGGTTTCTAGAGGTGAAAGGTGTTCCAATGGTGTATGCCAGGGTGATAAGGGACATGTACAACGGAGCCAAAACCCAAGTAAGATTGGTGGGACGAGACTCAGAGTATTTTCATTTTGAGATGGGACTTCATCAAGGATCTGTGTTGATGCTTTTTTTGTTTGCCTTGGTGATGGATGAGCTGGCACAATCTATTCAAGAGGATGTTCCAATGTATACTATTTTTGGATGACATAGTGCTGATTGATGAGACTCAGGCTAAAGTTAATGATAGATTGGAGGTTTGGAGACAGGCTTTTGAACCCCAAACTGAGCAGGACCAAAATAGAATACTTGGAGTGTAAATTCAATGTTGTGAGACATGAAGTAGACATGGATGTGATGCTTGCCACTCAATCAATTCCCAAGAGAGAGAACTTTAAATATCTTAGGTCCATCATCCAAACTAGTAGCAATATTGACGATGACATTAAACATTGTATTGGAGAAGCATGGATAAAGTTGAGGCTTGCCTCTGGAGTACTATGTAATAAGAAGATACCAACTAAACTTAAAGGTAAGTTTATAGAATGGTGGTTAGACCGTCTTTGTTGTATGCGATGGAGTATTGGCTAATCAAAAACTCACATATTCAAAAGATGCAGGTCATGGAGATGAGGATGTTTAGATGGATATGTGTAAATACCAAGAGTGATAAGATTAGGAATGAGGCCATTTGTGAGAAGTTAGAGCTGGCCCCAATGGCTGATAAGATTAAGGAAGTGCGAATGCAATGGTTTGGACATGTGCAGAGAAGAAGTACCGATGCTTTTGTTTGGAGGTGCGAGAGGTTGGATTTAGGGGTTATATGGAGCATTAGAGGTAGACCGAAGAATTATTAGGGAAAGGTGATCAGACAAGATATGACGAAACTTAATCTCACCGTGGACATGATCTCAAGTAGAAAGTAGTGGAGGTCGCGAATTAGAGTAAAATGCTAATAGGTTATTAGGGATAGGTTGATGTCTCGCCTGGAGGTATAGTAGGGTAGTAGTATTGGTTGTATCTTTATATCCTATGTTGCCATTATCCGTCTTATATATGTTATTTTTATCATATTTACATACTATCATGTATTTTTCATTATTAGCAGTTCTGCCTTTTCTCTTTTATTTTCCTTTTCCTTTTTCTCCATATCTAGTTTATTTTACTTATGTGTTTTCTGAGATGAAGGTTCCCAGGAAACAACCTCTTACCTTTGAGATTGTGGTAAGGTCTGCTACATTTTACCCTCCCAGACCCCAAATGTGGGATTCCAGTAGGTATGTTGTTGTTAATGTTACTTTTTTTTATTGATTTGACAATTGAGTTTTTCTGCAAAAGTAAAATGAGGACTTCAAATAAAATTCAACAAATATGTAAATCCATCTCTCTATTTTTCATAAAAAGATGAACAATATCATAATTTTAGCGGGGTTTATTTTTGTGATGACCCAAATTTGGCCATGAGTGGCACCCAGACATAACATCCTATGTGAGAGAACCAGCGATACAATCCGCAACTTACATTAGTTGTTAAACTTATGAAATATAACGATAATGTGAAACCTCAAACTTATAAAGCAAAAAAAAAATAACAAAAACCACTAAGTTTATTATATTGTATTTCTCAAAACCTAAAACTCATCACATCAAGTACGTCTAGAATCTATATCCAAAAACGGGAATTGGAATTAGGGGTGAGCACAATAAATATTGTAATTGCCTTGCCCGCTAATGTAATGTCCGCTTTAGGCCTAGGCCCATACCACTTTAAAAAGCGTCACTAGTAGGTAAGACCTGTTTACTTACATACCAACATCTCTCCCCTATGTTTTGACGATGTGGGACTTCTATCTAAAGATGGATTGTTACGTTACTCCCCCATTATGGATTCAGTACTGTCACTGAGGTTTTTCCTACTATATGGTATTTGTCTAGACTCAGTATTGAGGTTTTCCCTGCCTCACCGTGATCCGCCTAAGTTCAGTAACTCTGGCCTACATCGATAAAGCTGACAGAAGCTTGGTTCAAATTCCATTTGTAACAGCCTATCCTGGTAGTTATATTACCCGCTTTGGACCTTGGCCTGCTCAACTTTAAAATGCATCAATAGTAGATAATACATGTCTAACTGCCTAACCCTTAGTTATACTGTCTGATTTGTGCCTAAGTCTGCACAACTTTAAAATGTATCACTAGTAATACCTATTTATTTATATACCCAGCATCTCTCCTATGATTTATCGACATTGGACTTCTTATCTTACGATAGGTTGTTAAATACACCCCCTCTATGGACTCAACATCCTCGCTGAGGTTTGTCCCACTGTAAGGGATTCGCGTAGACTCGGTGCTGAGGTTTCCCCTATCTCAATGAGATTTTTCTAAACTTAGGTGAACTCTAGCCCGCACCAACAAGGCTGACACATGAGTGGGTCTAATATTATCTACAACAGTCCAGCCCACTCATGATATTGTCCTCTTTGAGCCTAAGCCAACACTGCATTAAAATGCATCACTAGTAAGTAAGGTCTAATTACTTATATACCCAACATCTCTCCTATGTTTTCCATATGGGACCTCTCATCTTAAGATGGGTTGTTACAGCCTATTTACTTATATACCCAACATCTCTCCTGTGTTTTATCGATGCAAGCCTTTTATCAAAAGATGGATTGTTACAAATATGTACCTAGTAGGTTTAGCTGACTAAGAATAAAGAATTGAATAAACTATGAAATAAAATTGGAATCTTCCACCTACACACAAAAAAAATCAGCCCGACATTGGTGCCCCCAATATATATAGAAAAACACATGTAAAATAAATTGATACCCTCATATGAAGCAAGAAAATCAATATCAAGTAGTGCAATGAAATGGTATGCAATGCAATGTTGCATGGAATCAAGACTATTGCACAACGTTTTATATACACCTCCGTCAAGCAAAGGCTCTAGTAACTAAGGGGGTGAGGGGACCTCTCAGGCCATATAGCTCATCACAATCTCAAAGTATCAACTACTTCACCACCTAGCTTGTAGCTAAGGACTGATGATACCATTATCTCATCCACTTGGCAGCTAACTTATGGTCAAGGGTTTTAAAGGTGTCATAATTTTTTTACCAAAAATTTGTCATATCATGTTTTGCCATGTTATTGACATTCGCCAATGGTGGGTTTGAGTCCCTCCATTTATTGTCAGATAAATAGGACAGGTTCTAGTTAAAGCCCAAACTTGTCCCTAAGACATTCGCTCATGGAGAACCCTAGCTCCTACCCTCTATAGGATAGAAATTCTGTGTACTTAATGGGCTTATGGAGGTTAGCTCGGGTTTTACTTTAGATTGAGCATGTGTATCTTGTTTGGGCCTGCAACCTGTTCAGGTATAGCTAGTATAGTATTCTTAGCTAGTTTTGGTTGATTTTCCCTTAGTTTTAGTCCTTTTTCCATAGAATGTCTATTCTTACTCCTGTTTAGGTTTTAATTCTCCTTTTTCATATTGTCTTCATCTTTCTTGCTCAGTCAGACTGTGGTGTCTACTGGGTACCTTTCTATCCGATGCTCATACTATGCTCTACATCGCCTTCGTGATGCAGGACTGAGCACTAGCTATCAGTAGTGACCTAGTCCAGCTTGTGACAGCCAGTTTCAGAGACCAAGCTAAGCATGAGGCGCTTTTGGATCATTTTGTTGTCCATCTTTACTTTTGGCCCATCTTTTGTGTATTTTGAGACTAGCCTTTATCTTGCATTTATTTTGGTCCACTTTTGGGACTTCTACTCCATTTATTTTGTCTAGTAGCTTGTAGTACTGACTTCCGGTGCTTGGGAGGGACTGCATTTTTGTTATGTATATATTTACCTTGTCCTTTTTATTTACCTTATTTTTGTATCACTAGTTGACCACCTATTACCTGTTACACTTAGTTCTAGGTTACGTGTTAGGTTTATTTATTCAAGAGGGGGGAGAGGGTTAAGGTAGGCCGTCACAGCTTGTGAAATTGATTCGTGACATAATGGATCTACTACCTTGCCTTATAACTGGCTCGGTCAGGGACTCAAGATACAAAGGTTTTAAAGATGTTTCATTCTTTGTAAAAAAGGTTGTCACAATTTCACTTCCCATGTTTCATGTTATGTACATGTATGAGGATGAATGCATGTCAATACCACAAATAGAGGAGCACAATCACTCAATACAAGTTGCAAAGTAATAAAGTTTACAAAACTCAACTTTCATGATAAACACCCTAATCAAATTCGATGAGAATAATGCTCTTAAAAAGAAAACAAGCAACTATCCTTTGGAAACATCTCCTAGGTTCCCAAATTATGTTACAAACCACAATTTCTACAAGTGTATTGTTCCTCAAATCATTTCATGCCTCAGAGCATTTTATTTCACAATATGTCACATTTCTCAATTCTCATCATGCCTCTACGCGTCTTATTTCTGAATTTATCACATTTTCCAATTCATTTCATGCCTCAGAGCATCTCATTTCAAAATATATCACATTTCTCAAATCATTTCATGAGTATCTCAGTTTGCCAATTATTTCATTTCAAAGTATTATAAATTCACCACTCCTCCCAGGAATATCATTTCACAAGCACGATAAATTCACAACTCATCCCAAGCATCACATTTCGCAAGTATGATATATTTATTACAAGTACACAATACAACAAATTCTAGAAGTCTCATGTTCACGAAACAATCACAATAAAAAACAAAGCCTCGCATGGGCAACACAATAGGGATTCTCAACACCAACATATGATGTGATCCCATTCCATTTATTATAGTATAAGAATATTCAATTACCAAACCTTAGTCCAAAGAAAGATTAGCCAAACCTACTTCATTATTCAAAGCCACATCAAGAACACTCTAACCACGACACCCATATATTGCAACTGTTCAAAATTAGGGGCAAAATGGTTCAAACATTTCTTCAATTTCTAAAAGTCAAAATCAGAAAATTTCTAACAAAATTTGTTTCTACAAGTCACAAGAAAGTCATGGTTAAAAAATCCATTAAAATTGAGCAAAAAGGGCCTCAAAATCATAACATCACTAATTTTAAAATTTGGGGAAATAAATCCCAACAACCACTTTGAAATATTGATTTTAAAATAATTTTAGAAGAGGAAAATGTTAGGAAATAATTTGAAAATGATAAAGACGCTTATCCCAACGAACTTTCTCAAAATACTTGCTTCAAAAATCATCTCTCCTAAGCTCCAATTGAGTAACAACAGTGGAAATGAGATAAAGGAGGAGGAAAACCAAAAGAGTGTAAATTATATGCACTGTTAGTGTAATATTTTTTCTACACCATTAGGTAGGTTTAAAGATAATTATCAAAATTTTTTCAAGTAATATTTACTCCTTTTCAAAAGAATATGATTATAAGTTTAGAAACACATTATATGTAATTTGAATCTTAATTATTGTATAATCCAAAATTCCTTCCTAATTTTTAGACCATTTCTTTTCTAGTCCTCCACTCTCTCTCTCAGTTCCCCCCCCCCTCGGCCCCTCTTTCTCTCTCTTTATCATAGGTATTCCTATGACAATGGTAAAATGATGGTATTGTAGTTCTTGTTTTTTCTTTTTTTCTTTTGTTCATCTTTCATTTTATTTCAAGAAAATTTACGACATGACATTCTCATTTATAATAATAACTAGTTTAGCATACGTGTTTTGCATGGGCGTCATGCCAATCAACATAATTATGTATATTCTTCAACATTAATTATTTATTTGCAAAATTATTTCCTTAAACCTAAGACTGTACATCAATTAATATGAATATTTTAGTACAGTACTTATATTAGTCATTATCCTTTAAGGAATATGCAAAGTTTAAAGTGGACAGGCAAAAGTGAGTGAACAAAATAAAACTATCAAAAATACATTGCAAGTTCTCTCGTCCAACTAATAACAAAATTAATTTTGCTAAACTTGCAAACAAAGCAAAAAAATTCCACAACAGTAACAAAAATCTGACTTTACTATCGCATATAAGATATCAAAGTATTAATAGTGACTCTTGGAGGAGGATAGAGTAATTCTGAAGGGACAAAATCAATTGTAGATTTCTCATGAGAAATAATCATATAGTTTAATTGCTTATTAATTCAGCTGCACAAATTTGTATTCTAGTTACTTTTCTTCGTCCTCATTTGTTCTCTTTCTCTATTAGGTTTTAAATTAGAATTACGTTGTTACATTGTCGCCAAAAAACAACAACTTTGCATAGTATATATAGTTTATATAGGAAAAAAATTAATATTTTTATATTTTTTTTATATGTTTTAGAAGTTTAGTAAAAGGAATAACTCAATATTAAAAGATTCATAAAATAAAAAGGATATTAATTAATGTTATAGAGGTTTTGTCGTTAAATGTTAAGGGCAAAACTAAGTTTCTGCTATATTTAGGAGTCTCCTCTAATTTTAGGACTCATTTACAAGTATAATATATTTAGAGAAATAAAGGAAATGTACTAGTGAGGAAGATCTACTCCCAGTACCAAGCCTTAATCACAAAACGAAGCGAGTTCTACCCAGTGAACCTGTTAATTTGCAGCTGCAAGAAGGACAACGTTTGTAAGAGGAAGAAGGAACCAAAGAGAAATAGTCAATGAACATCCTTAAATACTTACTTGGATAGTTGATAGTGAAAGCAAGAATACAATCAAGAAATGGAGGTTGATTACCCAGAGAAGAAGGAATCAAAGAGAAGAGTTTTCCCATCGAGGCAACTTTTTCAGATTGGGGAAGAGGATAAGAAAGATAGATTAAGAAACCATAGTCATAGGTTTAGATATAAACTAAGCGGATATACTGGGCCTTTTTTGGGCCTGGATACTTTTTATGTGTTTAGCTTAGTTTTGTTTTCAGATTTGGGCAATAGGTTTAAATGAGTGTGTAGATGATTTTTTATTAATAAAATCCCAATTTCATTTAAAAAAAATCATGTACATGTGTTAATTAATATCAAATATATATAATAAATATAATGAAGTAATAATTGAAAAAATAGTAATAAGATGATATTATCTAAAAAGTCTTTTGATGAAGGGTAAAAAGTTCAAATAATATTTATAAGGAACTTCGTGCTTTTAATATAGTACTAGTCTCTTCACTCATGCGTTGCATGTGTATATCAAATATTGAAATATTACAAATTTATAAAGTAATATCAATAATAATTTTTAAGTAAATTTAGAATATGAAAGAAAAAGGGAAACTTACATAGATATACTAGATTAAGAAAATATTTACCATTTGTAGCAATAAAAAATTATTTCTACTAAACAGTTATAATATATTTATATTGAATGCATGGTGCACTTTCAATACAAGTGCAGATTTGTTATAGTATTGTGATATATTTCTACAAATGGTTATAAATAAAAAGTATCGGTAAGATCAGTAATTATTTATTAAAATGGATCTAGTTAAGTAATTTTTCCAAAGAAAAAACTATACATAAGTTTTTATAAATGACAAATAAGCTTGGTTACAATGTTTATCAAAATCTTACTTATATTAACTTGTGAATTTATCAATTTATTTTTATTTTTTGTTATTAAACTAAGATATATGTTCTATGAAACAATTATTCAATGCTATGGACAGAATCGGGTTTCTACTATATTTAGAAGTCTCCTCTATGTTTAGAAATCATGTACAAGTATAAAATATTCAGAGAAATAACGGAAACGTACCTTTGATGAAGATCTAAACCTAGTACCAGGCCTTTGTCCCAAAACAAAGCGAGTACTACCCAGTGAACCTGTTGACGCAACTAGAAGAAGGACGAAGTCAACAAGAAGAGGAACCAACCAAAGAGAAACAATTGATGAACATCGTTAAATACATACTTGGATAGCTAATAGTGAAAGCAAGAATGCAATCAAGAAATGGAGGTTGATTACCCAGAGAAGAAGGAATCAAAGAAAAGAGTTTTCCCATTGAGGCAACGTTTTCAGTCTAGAAAGAGGAGAAGAAAGATAGATTAAGAAACCCTAGTCATAGGTTTAGATTTATAAATGGATATACCAAGACTTTTGTGGGCCTGTACTCTTTTTGTGTGTTGTTAGACCCCGTAGTTAACTCAATCAAGGTAATTCGTTCAATTGGAAAGTTACGGCGTAATTTAAATTAAGTAAGTTCGCGGGGCTAAATTATTTTAAATTGGAGTGTATGTTTGAAGGCGGAGTCGAAAGTCCTCAATTGGGTTTAAAATAAAAAGTTTGGGGACCTAAGTGATCTATAGCAAACTTGAAGCCCTTATGATGCA
>JAPFFP010059447.1:0-27427 GCA_026153255.1 Solanum medicagineum | reverse complement strand
ATCCCACATTGGAAAATGAGGGGGAGTTCCTGGGCTATATGTTGAGGGTATGGTATCCAACTTGTGAGGCGCCTTTTCGGGTAAACCCAAAGGGACAAAACAGTGAGGGGGACGGCGACACGTAACGCCCCAAAGCGGACAATACTTCACAGTGTTGGGCCAGGTCTTTACACAAGGATTTCTCCAAAGTCAAGGTATGTGAGTTTCAACTATTGGTTCCTTTCACCCATGGTGCCCAAGCTTCCTTTTTACCTAAATTACATGATTTCAAGTTGATTTAATTAGTGGTCTATTGTAATTTCATGAAATTGTGACTGTTTTAGCATGTTTTGAGCTACGAATCTAAGATCAATTGTGGAATTTGATGAAGGGTTTTGATGTATATTTCTTGAGGGTATTACCAAGTATTGATAAATGTTTTTACATTGAATTTTATTACATTATTTCATCCCTAAATTGTATGGTTTTACACTAGCACTACACACCCACCAAGGGTTTGATAAAATGTTCGGTTATGATTTGTTGAGTTGTTGAAGTCCAATGGATGTCTTATAAGTTGAATGACTTTATGATGATGAAAGGAATATTTAGATAAGTTATGTTCATGAGAAGTATCCATATTATTCTAAGATGGTCATGCCTTGGTGAGGGGGGTGCTACACCTTAACAAATTGAGGGGTTGATACCTTATTAACCAAATTGAGGGAGTTGATACCTCATTAACCAAATTGAGGGGGTTTATACCTCAGTATTCATATTGAGGGGTTGATACCTCCTTGACCAAATTGAGGGGTTGATACCTTAATCTAAGGTTGTGGGTGGTATATTTGATAACCAAATTGATGGGTCAATACATCAATCACCTACGTTGGGAGGTGGTAAACCCATTAGCTAAATTAGGGTCTCTTCCTACATACATAGTATGTTCTATATAAGCATGATTTTAATTCAAGCATCATTCATACAAGCCATATTGTTATTATGCTATTCATTGCCTATGATTATGCATTTCGATTAGTACATTCGAATGTACTAACGCATACTCTATGCCTACATGATGTTACCATATAGGAACCGAAGTTCCATTCGGTCGTCATCCTCCTCCATGTGGCTAGTAACATCTATTCAAGCAAGTTTTGTGTGTCCTCAACTTCGAGGATGATGTCATTTACTCTTATGATATGCTAAGACTTTCTTCCTTTATTATATGCTTGTGACTATGAGGGTGAGCCCGGTTGCTTGTCTTGGCCACTGCTAAGTTCTATTTCTAGAGGTGTTGTCAAAAAAGTTATGTATTATGCATGAGCTTTGACTTATCTATTTAATCAAGTGTTTAACTCTTTCCCTTAGTCCCAATATCCCTTGTTCATGTTTCTTATATTGTTCTATTTTGCTTCCGCGACCAAGAATATGTGTATGATAAGCTAAGAGATTTGTTTGGTGTCCCTTTGAGTTCCCCATTCGCCATGTAATATTTATGCCCTAGTTTGGGTCATGAGTAGAGTACTATTGAACTTTTAAACAGGATCTTTGCCTTTGGATAATTTGTTGAAATTGTCCAAAGTGAGTGTCAATTGACAACTATAGACTAGTCCTTTTTTGTGTATATGTTCAATTGCATAACTTGTTCGTGTTTAAAATACTTTGAATTCCCTTAATAAATAAAAGTCTACTAACTCTTGTGATCACTTGTTGAGGGTAATAATTTGTGCTAGATATATTTGTGAGTCCTCAAAGAAGAACAAAACTATTGGACCATTGGATGGGTTGACAAACTTACGGAAACATTGAACAAATTGGTAACAAAAGGTTTCACTTTGGACAATTCTAACAAATTATTCAAAGCCAAAGAGTCTGTTCCAAATTTAATCAGGACTCCACTAATAAATCTTCTTGATCATGAAGATCATGAGGACGTGGATGATAATGATGAATAAAATGACGAGGAGTATATGACTTCCTAAAAATTTAAGGAACACAAAGTTAGTAAACAAAATGTTGTTCAAGAATCAGTTGTTGTTCAAGCTACAAAAGTACCATCAATTAATAAAAGTAATATTACTGAAAAAAGAAAAGGGAGGAAAGGACAATGTGGAAGAAAGAAAAATAGAAATAAAAAATCCTGCTGCTGTTCCTGCTCCTTCTCCTGCTGGTGGTGGTGGTGATGGTGGAAAAAATATAAATGTGGCAAAAGTTGGAGGTATTACTCGATTACTGAATGAAAGAGTCTATCTCATTTGGATAAATTTGCTTGTATGTGATAAGTAATGAGTTTAATTCTATCCTTATGTTTTTTTTTGTTGGGTAACCCCAAAAAAATTGAAAGACGTAGAAGTAAATTCACTAGTTATCATATGCAACCAAATTGAATCAAATCGAATGGACTCTTTCATGTAGTTCTCTATAACTACCACTACCTGTAGCTCTTGTTATCTCAGTAGTAAATCAAACTTCTGTCACATTAATTTTTGTTACCCCATCACCAGCATCGCCAATAGGAGCAAGTGCAGGCGGAGGATTTTTTGTTACTTTTTTCATTTTCTCATCTCATCCTTTTTTCCCTTTTCCTTTGCCAATATTATTGCTATTATTAATTTATGGTACTTTTATAGCTTGAACAATAACTAATTTTTGAAAAATATTGTTTTTGCTTAATTTGTGTTCTTTAAATTTTGAGGACAGCATATACTCTTCATCATCTTCTTTATCATCATTGTCTACATCCTCATGATATTCACGATCACTAAAATTGATTAGTGGAGTCCTATTGAACTTTTGAATAGGATCTTTGCCTTTGGAAATTAAATTATCCAAAGTGAAGAGTTAATTGACAACTATAGATTAGTCTTTTTTTAATGTATATGTGGAATTCCTTAACTTGTTTCAAAATACTTTGATTTTCCACTGTTAATAAAAAGTGTACTAACTCTTGTGATACCTTATTAAAATTTAAAAGTAGTGCTAGATATGCTACTAACTCCTCAAAGAAAAATAAAGGTATTGAACCATTGGATGAGTTGAATGACTTATGGAACCATTGAACAAATTAGTTCCAAAAGGTCTCACTTTGGAAAATTCTAAGAAATTATCCATGGCCAAAGAGCATGTTCCAAAGTTCATCAGGATTCCACTTATCAATCTTGATGATTATGAAAGATCATGAGGACGTGGACGATGGTAATGAAGAAAATGACGAGGAGTATATGACGTCCCCAATATTAAGTAACACAAAGTTAGCAAATAAAATGTTGTTCAAAAATTAGTTGTTATTCAAGCTACAGAAGCACTATCAATTAGTAAAAGTAATAATACTGACAAAATAAAAGGGAGAAAAGGACAAAGTCAAGGAAACAAAAAGGAACAAAGAAACATGCTCCTACTCCTTTTGCTGCTCCTACTGGTGGTGGTGGTGATGATAGAAAAAATATTAATGTGGCAAAATTTGTAGTTACTACTGAGGCACCAGGAGGTACAAGTAGTAGTAATACTTAAGTAATAAATGAAAGAGTCCATCCCATTTGGTTAAATTTGCTTGCATGTGATAAACAATAAGTTTAATTCTATCCCTTATGTATTTTTTGTCGGGTAACCCCCCAAAGATTGAAAGGTATAGAATTAAACTGCTGCCTTCGTAGTAACTCCAACTTGTGCAATATTAATATTTTTGCTACCATAACCATCACCGTCAACAGGAGCAAGAGCAGGAGGAGGATTTTTGTTTCTTTTTTTTTCCAACTATTCCTTTTATCGCTTTTCCTTTGTCAATATTTTTACTATTTCTGATTTATGTTGCTTATATAGCTCGAACAACAACTAATTTTTGAACAACATTTTGGTTTCTAAGTTTATGATCAGTAAATTTTATGGAAGACACATACTCCTCATCATCTTCTTTATCATCATTGTCCACATCCTCATGACCTTTACGATCATCAAAATTGATTAGTGGAGTCCTGTTAAACTTTTGAACAGGCTCTTTGCCTTTGGATAATTTGTTGAAATTTTCAAAAGTGAGAGTCAATTGACAACTATAGATTAGTCCTTTTTTATGTATATGTTGAATTCCTTAACTTGTTCGTGTTAAAATACTTTGAATTCTCTTAGTGAATAAAAGGTGTACTAACTCTTGTGAGCTCATCTTTAAGGTCAAGAGTAGTGCTCGATATCCTGCTGAGTCCTACAAGAAAAATAAAAGTATTGAACCATTGGATGGGTTGAATGACTTATGGAAACCACTGAATAAAATGGTAACAAAAGTTTTCACTTTGGACAATAAGCCGATATGATTGGTCCAATGTATCGTTGTCCAAAGGGAGTCAATTGACAACTATAGATCATTTCTTTTTTATGTATCTATTGAATTCTTTAACTTGTTCTTGTTAAAAGTACTTTGAGTTAACTTAGTGAATAGAAAGTGTACTAACTCTTGTCATCTCATACAAGGTTAAGAGTAGTGTTGGATATGCTGTTTAGTCCTCAAAGAAAAAAAATACAAGTATTGATCCATTTGATGGGAGAATTTACATCTCAAGCTTTTAATGTCTATTGCGTATCAGTTGGGATAGGAATTGAAAATCCCATTGCTCATGTTCATACTAAAAATGGCCTTGTAGAGTCATTTTTTAAGTGCATATAACTGGTAGCAAGACCACTACCTATGAAGACGAAATTGCCCACTACTGTTTGGGGTCACACTATCTTACATGCAACAACACTTGTTCATCTCAGACCGACTAATTATAATAAATACTCTCCATCACAATTAGTATCTGGTCACCAGCCCAATATCAGTCATCTATGAGTCTTTGGTTGTGTGGTATACATGGCTATAGCACCGCCACAATGTACTAAGATGGGGCTAAACGAAGGTTAGGAATATATGTTGGGTTTGATTCACCTTCCATCGATTTGCGACCTTGAGCCGTTAACCAAAGACTTATTCATTGCTCGATTTACAGATTGTCGGTTTGATGAAATAACTTCCCGTAATTAACGGGAGAGAAGGACTCCAAAAGGGAAATTGAGTGGAAGGTTTCATCACTATCTTATTTTGATCCACGTACCCATAAATGTAAGCAGGAGGTCCAGAAGATCATCAAAGTATAGAAGTTAGAAAATCAAATGCTAGATGTATTTACTAATTTGAAACGGATTACTATATCACATATCCCTGCAGTGAATGTACCTATCTGGATTAATGTCCCATGGACCATCTACTAGTGTTATAGCTTCTAAATCCCAAACACATTGTTAAATGTACAGCATAAAGTGAGTTCATATAGTCTAGTCATTATGCCACTTGGTGAGAGTTTAAGGTGTACAATAATAACAAACTAAAGGGGTTCATATTAAGCTCTTTGAGATTCATTCAACCGGGGAGAATAAAAAGAGAAGGTAAATGAGTTCTTAATAAGCATTTTTCTCTATAAGGCATTCTTAATGATTATCCAGATTGAAGTATAGACCTAAAAATTTCACTTTGCTTGCAACAATCCCTATAAATTTACATCATCAACAACTCAAGCAAGGCTATGTGATATCACAACAAAGGAAGGGAGTGATACTTATCAGATTAACAAGAGGATAAGTCCTTATCTCTTGATGGACGTAGATCTAGATTTCTTTGCAACACCTCCTGACAAAAATAATGGTTTGTTAGCCTTTTAAGAATTTTAATTTTGATGGTGGTATTAGTCTCATTTATGAGATTCAACCCATCAAAGTATAGATCTAAGGAATGGAACTTCACCTGAGAGAGTTAACTCGAATGATTAAAAAATATCAAATTCTAAAGACTAGAAGTTAGCCTTTACTACTATGCTCAGATGGTTTCATCATGGTAGTTGTACGCTCTCCCTCATCTCCATCGGCATCTCTGATGTGGAAACTGTTGGGGCTTTCACAAGATTCTTATGTCACTTCGGGTACTATTTTAGGATTTGTTTTTGTTTAATATTTGATTTTTCATTTCTCTTTTGTCTTTTACTGACCTTTGTTAAGTTGTCTCAATATAAAAAGTTGACAAAGGAATTCACTGCAGTTAAAGTCTTTATTGAATAACAAAAAATAAGTCTTATCACCTCTTCAAAATACAACTCAAAGTAAATCGTAACCTATTTCATTGCACTCATTCTAATCATAGATTCAATAATTACTTAAGACACACTACTCCCTCACTTGTTTTGTGAAGCATATAATTAGCAGCATCTCTTTAACCTTATTTTACAGTTCCTCTTTAACTTAAAACATTACAAAATAACTCTTAGTTTATGGTTTTCTTGTTTTTATCTTGTAAGGAATCAAGATCCTTGCATAACCTTTTATCTTAACATATTTAAATTCACTTCTATCAGAACATACTAACTTGATTAATGAACTGCTCATCTTCCTCCTCTTCCTACAACAACAGATTATTGAAATCTCATAAAGTAGGGCTTGGGGAGGGTCGAGAGTACGCAAACGTTCCTACTATCTCATGAAGATAGAGAGGTTGTTTTCGGTAGTCCCTCAGCTCAAATACATCCATCCCAAGTAAAAGAAGAAGAACAATATATAGAATAATTGCTAATATAAAGAGTAATGTCAATTCTACAACCAAAATAATAATAACAATAAAAGTAGCAAAATAATAAAAGAGCAATAATAATACTACCACAATAGCATAACTAATCATATGATAAACCTAAAACTGTCACAAGGCAAGACAATATTTTATCCCTACTAACCTTTTAGCATAATATGCAACCTCCACTCCTTTTTATCTAAATCATATCGTTGGTGATATGAAATTGTCCCATATCCTTTCTAATCCCCTCTGTCTAATACTTTTTTGGTCTATTCCTTCCTCTCTGCGTACTCCTAAATCCAAGGTTTTGCACCTCCTAACTAGGGTGTTGAAACACCTTCTCTACACATGTGCAAACTATCGCAATGGTGCTTCTCTCATCTGTCTCCCGCAGAGCTTATCTTCCCCCCTTCCCCCGTCCTACCCGACTAGAACAAAAAGGAGGTGCATACAAGAATGTTGTAGCCTCTGACAATACAACATTAGTTGACACCAAATATTTTTCATGTTCAATAGAATAACATCGATATCCCTTTTAAGGCGAGAATAGCTCAAAGGAAACACTTTAATACCTTGGTATCCAACTTGAAAAATGAGACAACTCCCTTGAAATACTAGCCATGTGTATCTTGTTTACTAGCCTATCATCCTTTAAACAATTTTCATGCAATAATCACTTCATGAGTGTTGCTCCACTTGTTCAACAGTTAATATTCTATTAAAAAAGGAGAGATAAATCTGGCTAATATTTCAAGTGACTTGTCCCACTTAGAAGCTGACAAGCATACCATGATCAATATATTTCAAGGAATATTGGAAGTGCCCTAGAGTGTTGCGAAAGAGTTTAAGTTGTAAACAGAATGAGGGAAGGTGTCCCTACTTCACGCCTCGGGAGAGTACCCTTGACATGGACAGATTATGAAGAATCATTGTTGATTCCCCAAATGAACAACCCGGCCTCATTATCACATCATTCTAAAGGGTGGAAAAATGCTCAAGAAAAGCTATCAGTTTAGATAAATAAGTCTCTTTCTATAATAGTTTTCAATGAACAAAGTCTGAAAAATAAATAAGAATCTCCTATCTCTACTCAATGTCTATGAAGACTCTATCCAATCTAGGAGATTCCAAGACTTGTGCTACCTCAAAAGGAAATACTTATAATACTCAATAAAAGAAAGAAAAAGGCTCCTCGGGATACTAAGGAGGACTCACCAAATATGGAAACAAGATTCTAGACTTCAATGATGCGCTTGTTGAAAGTCCCTATCACCTTTATCTACATTAATTGTGATGTAGGCCCAAATAGACATCAGTACATTGAATATACTTTATGTAGGATAGCTTAGGAAGCAAGTCAAGCTTAGATGCGAATCAACTAAATCAACTCAACAATCAATGACTTAGCTCACAAAGGATGCAAGATTTGTATAGTAAAACAATGCCCTTAAAAGTAACCCTAGAATGCAATTCAGTCAAATTAGTTATGCATAATCTGACAGTTTCTTTAACCGATAACCATTACATATGAGCTAGTGATTATATAATGTTTGCACTATCGTTGTCATAGCTATCCAATACTTGCCAAGGTATGGACAATGAAACCAAACTGATAGTCCCTTTGTATTCAAAGAATAAAAACCAAAAACAATAACTATAACAATCAACATTATTAAACTAATCTGAGTCAACAGAATACTCTGCGTGTCCTTCAGAAATTTAATCCCCTCACTGTACCCGAGGTTATGAATTGTTTCCTCTTAGGATAAAACAGATTAACAACTACAGAATAGCGATACCTCAAATTCTATAGCTATTAGCGAACTCGTGAACCAGCAATGACTTTCACACAGACTCGAATTTGATTTTGTGAGAAAATTTATGCAGAAGAAGAAGAATTTTCGATAATAGAAAAATTCCAAAAGGGTCTCTATTTATAGGGAACAACAAGTACCAATCCACCGGTTCAGAACAGACTCATCTGTTTAGAACAGGCATGGTACTGTTTGGGAACAATTGTGTCTATTCACAGCAAATTTATGCGCATTTTAAAAATGTAGTTAAACTAACTAATTCTACATTAATTAATAAATAATTCGTAATTGATAAATAATTTATGAATTAAATAATTAATTAATAAATCACAAACAAATATTAGAAAAAGGAAAATTTGAGATTGGATAAATAAATTTTGTCCAAATAATTTATAAATCAATCACATCATTTGCCAAAGTCAAAGCCGAGCCGAGCAAGCGACGATGACGGCGCGAGTGTGTCCCCTTTACTTGACTCTTTAAGAGTTATAGTGAGGTTTCCTAATATAAGGAAAACATTTTTCCTCTATTTTTTAGATGAGGGAGAAATAACACTTCATCTACCTTTACTTGATTATCCCCACATTTCCCTTATTCTTTCAACCTTCATTTTCCTTTCAATTCTTCATTTCTCAATTCACACTTATTACTTTAAACCCATCATTCCCCCAAATGAATGGGGAATGACCCTTGTTTAAAACATATGAATGAAAAACATGTGTGATCCATATGTAAGGATTAATTGCATCTGGAGAAGTAGGTTTTCTTTGAACTTTCCATAGTGTACATATGTCGGATATACTCGGTCAATTGAGAGATGTGATATCTTTTAACTGTCAATATTTGTTGTAAACCTAGAAAACATAAGTCACCAACTAAGCGTTTAACTAGTCTTAGTTCTTATTGTTTTGTTTGTTTCAGCCATGAATTCTTCTTGGTTCATAGGAGGCTAAAGAACTGGCCTTACCAGATTCTCCTTGAAGTGGATTACCCGAGACACTAACATGGGTGATTTCTAAACGTGTAATCCTATAGATACACTATTTGATACCCTGTTTCAACCTTAGAAACTATTTAATGGTCATATTACCTTATCCTTGTTACTGAACCTTGTCTCATCATGAGAATGGACTTAATCATAGTTTTTGACAATGTTGAACCGTTATTAATGACTTTGTTTGATCTCCTTGAACCTAGATCTTGGGATCTCCAGTCATCTAGGAAGAGTTACCGCCATAATGATTTGTCCTCGGCCGTAGTCTCATTCTCTTTGATGATCTCTCAACTCCCTCTTTAGTTAGGCCTTTTGTAAGTGGATCCGGCATATTGTCCTTTGACTTTACATAGTATTGTGATAATTCCACAAGAGCATAGTTGTCTAACAGTGTTGTGTCTTTGGCGTATATGACAAGACTTACCATTATACATGATGCTACCAGCTCTTCCTATTACTACTTCACTATCACAAACTATGCATATAGGAGCTATTGGTTTGGGATAAAATGAAATATCTTCTAATAAATTTTGGAGCCATTCGGCATCTTTACCAGCCTTGTCTTAGGCTATGAACTCAGCCACCATTGTAGATGAAACATCCCAAAAATGTGCTTTGAAATGCCCTTAATCATAATTTTCATATATCTCAAAATTTATGCATGATATCGAAAATCTGACTTCTTATTCTCGATCAAAGGACACAAATGAGTGGAAAGTGGGTATAACAAGAATTTTAGAGGACTCGTACCGAAAATTAGTTTTTGCTAATTTTCGTAAAATAGTGTGCATCCACAACTAGGCCGCGATGCAGACTGGGCACGGATCAGTGTTAAATTTCCTTCTGTGATGGGTCCACATCATGGACCTGACGCAGACCAGTTCAACTTTTTCCTTACTTTTTCATTTCGGCCAAGGGTATTGGGGTCATAGGCCCATGCCCACTTATGCATGAAAATACCTATACTTAGCCATTTATCAACTCTATATCACTCAAAAACCCTCACAAGAAAAACCCCTCCAAGACTTAACCAAATATCTCATTCAAATTTCAAGGATTTCAAGAATAACTTTGGAACTCAAGGATTCCCTTCAAGCTCTATGTTCTTTTCAAGCTCATCTTAAGAAAATCAAAGTTTGAGGTATGTGGGTTTCATCCATTGGGTTCTTTCACCCATGGAGCCCAATTTCCCTTTTTTTGAAATACATGTTTTCAAGTTGTATCATCGATATGTATCTCTTATTATAGATTTTGATTATACATTTTGTTGGGGTTGTATGAAATGTTCATTGGTTATGAATGTCTATCTATTTCAAGCTTATATTATGAATTGGTTTTGTCTATTGAGACTATGCATGTTTTGATCTATGAAACTATGATCTATTATGAGATTTAATGATGGATTTCAAGGTATCCTACATGACGCTTTTATCATATGTTGTTGGGTTGATTTGTATTGAGTTTAATCATATTATTCCACTCTTGAATTGTATGATTTTGAAGAAGCACTATAAAACCACCAAGTGTTTGATAAAATGACATGATAAGAATTCTCAAGTTATTGATGATCTATTACATGATTTATAAGTCAAGTGACTTCATGATGATTAAGGGCTTCCAAGCATACATTAAATTCATGAAAAGTACCTATGACATTGCAAGTGAATTTTTGGGCTCCTATGTTTTGTTACGTTCTTAGGAAATGTGAAGTCCTTTCTTGATACTTGAATGTGATTGTTTAATGAGCTATTTTCATGGCTCCTACTGAAAAGATTATATCGTAAGGTATGGACATCTTATAATACCTATAGAAAAGACCATACCGTAAGGTAGAATAACTCATGGCTCCTACCGAATAAATTATATCATAAGGTAAGGACATCTTACAACACCTACTGAAAAGGCCATGGCTTAAGGTACAATGAACCATGGCTCCTACCTAAAAGATCATATTGCAAGGTAAGGACACTCAACAATACTACCGAAAAGGCCGTGTCATAAGGTAGAACAATTCATGGCTCCTACCTAAAAGATTATATCGTAAAGTAGGGGACATCTCATACTACCTACCAAAAAGATTATGTCGTAAAGGTAGGGGTATTGGTAACACTCTCTGAAAAGGTTATACCGTAAGGTGAGTGGATGGCTATTTCGCCTGTCTCATGCATGTTTGATGTAAGGTTTAAATATATATTTGTCACGACCTAAGCCTAGAGCCTATACGTGACACGGCGCAAGGGGAACCCGAAAGGACCCCAAGCAAGCCTTCTATTATATGATTACACATCCTTGGTCGCAAAAATAATAAAATATAACAACAATAGGTTAAAATAGGGACAACGGGGATAAGGGACAACTTCCATAGCATAACATCAAGAGTCAAAGCTCATAATATTACACATGATATGCCTAACAATACCTCTACTACAAAGATAAGAGCGGGGGCTAAAACAAGCAACCAGGCTCACGCTCATAGTCAATATTTACATAAAAGAAAGGATAGTCTTAGAACATAGCGAGACAATAAGCAACGTCCTCAGAATGGAAGAGTCACCTACAAGCTTGAGTGGAATCGTACCAACTACGCTGATAGGGATGATCAAGCGGGGTTCTGGTTCCTACATGGGGACATTATGCAGGCATATAGTATGCGTTAGTGCATTTGAATGTACTAAATAGGTAGGATGCGATGCAATAAGTGATAAGCACCGTAATCAAAATGCATAACATAGGAAATGAATGAGCATATAGCAATATGACATGTATGAATGATGCTTGAAGTAAAACCATGCTTATATAGAACATAATTCATGTGTACGGAGAGACTACTTTAGTGCAGATCCAAGGCCTACCACCTCCTTGGAGAGATGCATGAGGTACAAACCCCTTCATGTGGTTGATGAGGTACAAATCCTCCAATGTGGTTGTTAGTGTGCAAACACCCCAACGTGGTTATCAAGGTACAAACCCATCGACATGGTTGCACAGGCCTGCCACCTCCCGAGCGAGGCGAACGAGGTACAAACCCCTCAACAGGGTTACCCGGGCCTACAACGTCCTAAGAGAGGCTTGGTCATTTTCCCTACATATATTCCTTTCATCATCATATATCCATTCAACTCATAAGACATGCACTAAGCGTTCAATTCCCCAAGAAAATCATAACCGGACATTTCATGATAACCCCTCGACATGGTTACATGGGCCTGCCACCTCCAGAGCGAGGTGATCGAGGTACAAACCCCTCAACAGGGTTACCTGGACCTACAACCTCCTGAGAGAGGCTTGGTCATTTTCCCTATATATATTCCTTTCATCATCATATAGTCGTTCAACTCATAAGACATGCACTGAGCCTTCAATTCCTCAAGAAATTCATAACCGAACATTTTACTGAACACTTGGCGGGTGTGTAGTGCTAAAGTAAAACCATGCAATTCAAGAGTGAAATCATGCAAGAAAATTCATTGTAAATCCATCAATAGATACTTGGTAACACTTTTAATCAATATACATCAAAACTCTTCATCAAATCTCACATTATATTTTAGATTCATAGCTTCAAACATGTTAAAACAGTCATAGATTCATGAAATTCCAACATAGTGTGCAGTGAAATTCATAATAGAGAAGACCCATGAGTAAATCAACTTTAAATCATGCAATTTTAGGTAAATGGAAGCTTAGGCATCATGGGTGAAAGGAAACCATGAAAGAAACTGACATACCATAGCTTTGGAGATTAGCTTGATAAAGATTGGAGATGGAGACTCGAAGCTTGAGTGAGAACCTTGAAATTCGGATGAGTTTTGGGACTTGAATTTAGGAGATGAAATATTAGCTAAGTATTTGAGTGAGTATTTGGGAATTCTTGAATGATATGAGGGTGAAATAAGGCTAAGTATAGTTATTTTCACGTATGGGAACACTTAGGCCAAAGACCCAAAGTCTTGGACATAGATAGAAAACTGGCCACAAAAATGAACTGAGGTCTGGCCTTAGCGCATCGCACCAAGGTCCCGAAAACCTCACTAGAAATTGATTTTTGTGATTTTAAAATTTTGATAAGGTTGCTCTTAAATCGAGGTTTGACCCATTTCCCACTCAATTTTACCTCCTCTAAACCATTGACCCTGTTGGATATTAGGAGCTTCTTAGGCTTAGTGGGTTACTACCGGAGATTTGTGAATGGCTTTCCTTCTATTGCTTCTACCATGACAAAATTGACTCAAAAAAAGGCTAAGTTTGTATGGACCGATGAGTGTGAGAGGAGCTTCCAAACATTGAAAGATAAGCTTGTGTCCGCTTCTATATTGTCACTACCTGAAGGGCTAAAGGGATTTGTTGTGTATTATGATGCTTCTAAAATTTGTTTGGGTTGTGTTCTAATGCAAAATGGTAAGGTCATAGCCTATGCTTCTAGGCCACTCAAGGTGCATGAAAAGAACTACCCTACCGATGATCTTGAACTAGCCGCAGTGGTATTTCAAGTAAAGATATGGCGTCATTATTTGTATGGGGTGCATGTTGATGTGTTCATCGATCATAAGAGCCTCCAATATGTTTTCACTTTAAAGGATCTTAACTTAAGGCAAATAAGGTGGTTAGAACTTCTTAAGGACTATGATATGAGTGTGCATTATCATCTCGATAAGGCTAATATGGTGGCGGATGCTTTGAGTAGAGTGTCAATGGGTAGCCTAGCTCATGTTGATAGTAGTAATGAAGAGATGGCTAGAGAGGGTCATCGGTTTGCTAGGTTGGGAGTTAGGTTGGAAGAGGAGGATAATGGGAGTGCTGTTGTTATTGATGGTTCTAAGTCTTCATTGGTTGAGGAGGTGAAAACTAAGCAAGATATTGACCCCTCTTTGTTGGAATTGAAAGCATTGTTAAAAGACGGTAAGCTGGAGGTTTTCCCCCGAGGGGGAGATGGTTCCCTTAGGCACCAAGGTAGATTGTGTGTGCCTTGTGTTGATAGCTTGAATGAAAAAGATTCTTGGTGAGGCTCATGGTTCTTCTTATTCAATTCATCTTTGGTCCACTAAAATGTATAGAGATTTTAGAGAGGTGTATTGGTGGGGAGGCATGATGAGAGACATTTCAAAATTTGTTTCCGGTTGCCATAGTTGCGAAGAAGTCAAAGCCGAACATCAAAGGCAGGTTGTCCTAACCCAAGACAAAGAGATTCCTACTTGGAAGTGGGAAGAGATTCATATCAATTTTGCGGTTGGGTTGCCCAAGACTAGAACGGGTTTTGATTCCATATGGGTTATGGCTAATATGATGACAAAATCATCTCACTTTCTACTGGTTAAGACTACATATGGGGCTAAAGAGTATGCTAGGTTGTACATTCATGACTTGGTAAGGTTGCATGGGGTTCCTTTATCCATCATATCGTATCGTCGTGCACAATTCACTTCACACTTTTGGAGGCCCTTCCAAAGGGGCTTGGAACCAAGGTAAAGCTTAGTACGGCCTTTCACCCTCAAACAGATGTCCAAGCCGAAAGAACTATCCAAAAACTTGATGACATGCTTAGGGCTTGTGTATTGGATCTTAAGGATAGTTGGGATGATAATCTTCTGTTGATTTAGTTTGCATACAACAATAGCTATCATTCTAGCATCGGTATGTCTCCTTTTGAAGCTCTCTATGGTAGATGTTGTACATCACTTGGTAGGTGGTTTGAAGTGGGGTAGGTGGCTATGTTGGGACTAGATCTAGTTATGGAGGCTCTTAATAAGGTTAGGATGATTAGACAAAGTAGAAATATTGAAAGAAGCCCAAAGTCACCAAACGTCTTATGCCGATGTGAGGAGAAGGGATCTTGAATTCAAGGTTGGTGATTAGGTTTATTTGAAGGTGTCACCCATGAAGGGTGTGGTACATTTTGGTAAGAAGAGCAAGTTTAGCCCTAGATATATGGGTCCTTATAGGGTGATAAGAAGCATTGGTAAGGTGGCCTACAAGTTGGATTTTCCTAGAGAAGTGGAATTAGTGAATCTGGTCTTTCATGTGTCTATGTTGAGGAAGTGTGTGGGTTATACCAACGCTATTTTTTTCTCTTGATGTTATGGGGGTATTTGAAGACAACTTGACATATGAAGAGGTTCCAATAGAGATCTTGCATAGGCAAGTGAAGAGGTTAAGGAACAAGGAAGTTGTTTCTGTTAAGGTCCTTTGGAGGAACTAACAAGTCAAAGGTGCTACTTGGGAGGCCGATGCAAATATGCAAAGTGATACCCTTATTTCTTCCACTCCATTAAAACCTGAGGTATTGGTCTAAGTCTTTTATATGATCTCAAGTCTTAGATTCAGCCATCATGTCATGAATATATTCATGTTTAAATTGACAAGTTCATAAAGATTTACACTTATGTTGAGATTTTTGAACTGATGTTTAAGTGCATTGTTGCATCCTTATGTGAGCTGAAAGTGTCCTGTTTGCATCTCTCATATACTTTTCTTTGAAATTCGTGGATGAATGTTCCTAAGGGGGAGATATTAAAACGACCCCAAAATGTGCTCGAAAATGTGCCTCGGAAGTGCTCGTAATCGTAATTTCCATTTATCTCAAAATTTGTGCGTGATATCAAAAATCCGACATCATATTCTTATTCAGGCGGTCAAATTGAGTGGGCAAAGGGTGTAACCCCGATTTAAGAGCAACCATATCAAAATTTGAAAATCACAAAAATCGATTTCCAATGAGGCTTTCGCTCCCCTGGCACAACGCCCCAAGGGCGCGCCTTAGTTTATTTTTGTGGCCAATTTTCTTTCTTAGTCCAAGACTTTTGGGTCTTGGGCCTAAATGTCCCCATGCATGAAAATGCTTATACTTATCCTTATTTCACCCTCATATCATTCAACTCACTGAAACACTTAGTCAATATTTCATCTCCTAAATTCAAGTCTCAAAACTCAATCGGATTTCAAGGTTCTCACTCAAGCTTCAAGTCTCCATCTCCAATCTTCATCAAGCTATTCTCTAAAGCTAAGGTATGTGAGTTTCTTTCATGGGTTCCTTTCACCCATGATTCCCAATCTTCTTTTTACCTAAAATTGCATGATTTAAAGTTGATTTAATCTTGGGTCTTATCTATTATGAATTTCACTGCACACTATGTTGGGCTTTGATGAAATTGTGATTGTTTTAGCATGTTTGCAACTATGAATCTAAGATCTAATGTGAGATTTGATGAAGGGTTTTGATGTATATTGATTGAGGGTGTTACCAAGTATCTATTAATGATTTTACAATAAATTTTCTTGCATGATTTCATTCTTGAATTGCATGGTTTCACATTAGCACTACACACCTGCCAAGTGTTTGATAAAATGTCTGATTATGGTTTTCTTGAGGAATTGAAAGCTCAATGCATGTCTTATGAGTTGAATTATTATATGATAATGAACGGAATATCAGTATATGATATTATCTCGATGATATGGGGAAAATGACCAAGCCTCAGTTAGGAGTTTATAGGCCCGGGTAACCATGTTGAGGGGTTTTTAGCTCGATCGCCTCGCTCCGGAGGTGGCAGGCCATGCAACCATGTTGAGGGGTTCGTACCTTGATAACCACGTTGGAGGTTTGTACTCCATCAACCATGTTTAGGGGTTTGTACCTCATGTGCCTCTTAAAGGAAGTTGTAGGCCTTGGATTTGCACTAAAGTTGTATCTCCTTACACATGGATTATGTTCTATATAAGCATGGTTTTACATCAAGCATTATTCATACATGCCTTATTACTATACGCTTATTTATTGCCTATTTTATGCATTTTGATTAAGGTGCTTATCACTTGTTCCATTGCATCCTACATACTTAGCAAATTCAAACGTACTAACGCATACTCTATGCCTACATGATGTCACCATGTAGGAATCGGAGCCTCACTTGAGCATCCCCATCCATGTGGCTAGTACATTTCCGCTCAAGCTTGTTGGTGAGTCCTCTACTTCGGGGACATTAGTCTATGTTCCCTTATCATTTATTGAGACACTCTTCTTTATTTCTATTTTGAATATGAGGGTGAGACCAGTTGCTTTGTCTTGACCCCTGCTCTTATTTAAGTATTAGAGGTATTTGTTGGACATATTATGTATCTATGATATGAGCTTTGACTCCCTGTCTCTTGATTATGATGTTATCCAACCTTTCCCCTTAGACTCTTTGCTGCTATTCTTATTCTATATGCTTTTTATATGCTTCTGTGACCAATGATGTGTAATGACAAGTTAAGAGGCTTGTTTGAGGTCCCTTTGGGCTCCCCATTCGTCGTATCACGTCTAGGCCCTAGGCTTGAGTCGTGACAAACTTGGTATCATAGCACTAGGTTGATATATCGTCAGAGTCCAACACATTGCACTGATTAGAGTCCTATTCATGGTGTGAAGCACGCCATGACTATGAATAGGAGGCTATGAGACGTTTTAGGAAATGTTTCCCTTCTTCATGTTCTAAGTCATGCTATAGAGTTGTGGTATGTTATTTCCCTCCTTAGTAATTGTTATTTGCTAAGCTACCTCATGCCAAACACTCGAGGAAGAAGTGCCCAAACTCCCGAGGAGCAACCTACCAATGGTGAGCTCCGGAATGATCTCACTATGCTTGCCCATGTTGTGGCCAACCAAGTAAATCAAGGGTCCCAAGCCCCTCACGCTACTACCCCGGGAGCTAGGGTAAGGAACTTTATGCGGATGAATCCTCCGGTGTTCTATGGGTCAAAGGTGGATCAAGATCCACAAAAGTTCGTTGATGAGGTCTACAAGATTTTGAATATCATGGGTGTTGGGCCAAATGAAAAGATGGAGTTGGCGGTGTACCAACTCAAAGGGGTAGCCCAAAATGGTACGATTAGTGGAAGGGTGAGAAGGGAATTTGTAATGTCGTGCTTTGAGAGGAGTTCAAATTGGATTTCCTACGGTTTTTCCCTCTTGAGCTTAAGGAAGCTAAGATGGTAGAGTTCATGAACTCGAAACAAGGTGCTATGAGTGTAAGGGAGTATGCCTACAAGTTTAATCAACTTTCAAAGTATGCTCCTCATTTGGTGGCCGATCCTAGATTTAGGATGAATAAGTTCGTGATGGGGGTCTCCGACTTGGTAAGTGAAGAATGCGGGTCCGCCATGCTAATTAGTGACATGGACTTGTCTCAGTTGATGACCAATGCCGAGCAAATAGAGGAGGAAAATTGAGGAAGATAAGGGGCATGAGGCCAAGAGGGCCCAATTTGAAGGTAAATTCCAAAAGGGTGTTAGGTTTCGTCAAGGCCAAGGGCATTCTCATGCTACTAATGGGGGGTTGATGGACTGATGTTCATGATCCAATAAGAAAGTAGTCGCTGTCACAAATTAACCTAACCGGATGTTAGGGTCGAATCCACAGGGAATATAGGGCTTGACTACAAGACTTCACTACCAATCATTTCAAGCATTCATAACTACAATCTCTAAATGGGGGGGGGGGCGTTGTGATTCAAAAACAAAACAAAATAAATGCTAAACTATAATGCCAGAAAACACTTAATTTTAGGGATAACTTGGGAATCATGCTCCCCATGGTTTGTTGACTTGAATTCCCTAGATAACATAAATACAATTGGGGATACACATGCAGGATGATAACTTAGGTTCTTCCAGCCCTCTTGTGAGGGTGAAGGTCGATTTTCACCATGGCGCTTGGTCAGCCACCATGGCATGCCAACTAACCATTACCAATTGTCCCAGTCAACCTTCCCTTGGTCAGGTTTTGTTGATTAGAAGAGAACACATCAATCGAATCATTTCATCTACTGCCCTTTTCCTATTCGTCACTACCTTGGTCGCGTAAGCAATAATAGGTGGGGTTTGGTGTTGGCCATTGCCAAACAAGAATCACTATAAAGAGAAACAGATAATACATGCAAGACCCCAATCATAGAAATGCAATCAACCTAAGTCATACCAAGTCAACTACCCATGGTTCCCACAACCCCAAGTTGTGGGTGATTAACTACTCATAACTAAAGCGAAACAAAGAAAAATTTAAATACAAGACACAGTTGAGAGTTTTACCAAGAACAGTGAAAAGTGTAGACACCACTAGTTGCAAATTCAAAATCTTGATAGATTGGCAAGTGTACAAAGAAAGATTTGCAATCCCCAAGTGGGTTTTTCAAGAGAAAATGATAAACTAAGCTAAAACCCTCAAATATTCTTGAGAGAATATTCAAAAGCAAATTCTATGTTGTAAAATCTGGAATCTCCTAATAAAACCCTAACTTAATGTATTTATAGTGTTTAGATACAAACCCTAAAAATAACACAGAAAGGACAACTGGCGGCTGGTACGTCTTGCAGGTACCACTCGTAGGGTGACCTACGAGTAGTAGTCGGGGTATTGCATCAGGTTCTTGGCATCTTGGACTCAACTAGTACGACCCACTAGTATGAGTCGTTGCTTAGGCTATAACTCGTATACTCCTCTCATAGTTTAAGCCTTCAGTTTTTAGTCCAACATTTTGGCTCTCTGATTACTACTATGAGTCCACCTATATGAGTCATAGTGAGACTTACAACTCATAGGGTGACCTCGTAGGGGTGACCTCCACTTAGTAGATTTCTGATTTTTGGTATCTGTTTGTTGGTATGACATACCCTATGACTCGTAGCTTGAGCTACGACTCGTAGGTGGACTCGTATGTCCTATGATACAGCAAAATCTGCAACTTTTCTTTAAAATCATGCCAACCTAATTTCTCCGCAAGAGCAACACAAAAGCACATAAAAACCATAGAAAGTCGCATCAAGAACTCACAAAATCCCTTATTTTAGCCATCAAATGTGTTGTATTTTGATAGTACATCAACACCCTCAACTTAGAAGTGTTGCTTATCCTCAAGTGATGACTCAATCTACGTAGACAATGAGAAATACATAGCAACTGTACCAATAGCATATACATTTTTCACTCTAATCCAGTACCCAACTATCATTTTCAAATCCATATTTTGAAGTTATTGAGCATAACAAAACATGACGATAAGTCTGGTAACCTAACTATGATAGGTTAAGGGGCATCAACCATCCATAATCACTGGTGCAGCCATATGCTAATTAAGTAATGCAAATTCCCTCACAGAAAGAAGTCCCTTTTAATCATTGAAAAAGCATGTAGAATTCAGGGAATGAGGAAGCATTCTCACTCTCACAATTGAAATTCATGCATATTGACTAACACCATAGACTTGCCTCTATACTCATCTTTTGGTTTGGTGATAAAGTGGATTTGGATTACTTTAGGACTTTTGGGCTTGTAGCATAGGTTCAGGGGCTATGGATGATATTTCGGGCAAGTAGTTACTAAAGGCTATTATTGAACCATGTCTACCAACAGTTTTTGCTTTCATAACCCAACCGTTTTTCAATAAATCCACCCTTA
Organism: Solanum medicagineum; assembly: GCA_026153255.1. Taxonomy (NCBI): domain Eukaryota; kingdom Viridiplantae; phylum Streptophyta; class Magnoliopsida; order Solanales; family Solanaceae; genus Solanum; species Solanum medicagineum. Next base: position 6,626 of record JAPFFP010059447.1, on the reverse strand, counting down.
TTCTCTTGTTTCAAAATTTTTTTCGAGTGCTTTCTTTCTATTTTCAGTGTGCCTTATTTCTCAACTTAATTCTTGCTATATTTTTATCAATTCAAGACACTTTTGTTTTTTTTTTCTTCACACGACTCATGATTTTTCATTTCTTTATTTATTTTCCAACTAACCACCCCATTGTCATTACTTTACCATAATAAGGGTCACCCTCAACCTAGGATTTTAGCTTGACGTAAAGTACACAATATCTACTCCTGAAACCAGGGTCCCAACTTGTAGCCATCCTCAACTTAGGCTTTTAGCCTCAATTAAGGTTCACATGTCCAAGGAAAAACCAGGTCCAATATCAATGTATGTCATCAAACAAGGTTAAGCTAGCAAAGTGTCGAGAAAGAATGGGTACATGAGAGGCTCAAAAATTTGGAACAAGGGATTCACTCACTCATTTGGTGGGTCATTTAGGCCAAAAAGTGGGTTCACCCAACGAACAAAGGCCTAAGATCCTTTCCATATCAACCACATCACCAAACCAATTCTTAGAGTACGAAGGCAAATTCTGAGTCCATACAAGATACATGAATGCGGCAAAATAAGCTCATAACACACGTGATATTGCACCTACAATCAAGTATAGACTTATACGTCATGCTTCAAGCCTCATCTTACCTTCACATTATCATAACAAACATTGTCAGATACCCAAAATGTACGAATGCATCAATAATCACAATCTCAAAGAAATTTTTGAGGGTACCCAATTGTTCATCAAAACTGTCAAAAGCATCAAAAGATTATGTATATGCCAATAGATAACTCTACTATGAATTTACACATTATCTACACTACCTAAACATGACAGTTCAACAGAAAAGTAAACATCTATAAGGAAAATGAATCATAGAAAGAAAATCTTGGGATCAAAATTAGGGGAAGTTATGGACTCGAGGTTACTCAGACTTCACCTTAATCCATAACTTCCCACACCCCATCAAAATAGGATACTTTGTCCTCAAAGTAAAGGTAGATAGAAAAGATGCAAGGAGCATACCTTGGGTTGCCTCCTAGGAAGCACCTAATTTATTATCGCGGCACAACAAGTTGCTTTTGTGCTCATGCTTCATCAAGATCCCAATCTTCCACTATCTTGATTTCCCTCCATATCACCCATGTATCGTCTAACCCTCGGACCATTGACTATGAAAGTATTTCCATCCCTACTTTCTAACTCAATGGCGCCATGACTAAAAACGCTTACTACTCTGAAGGGCACCATCCACTTAGATTTAAATTTTCTAGGAAACCACCTCAACTTGGAGTTGTAGAGCAATACCATGCCTCCCGGAGCAAATTGGCAATCATAAATTCTTTAATCATGATAAACTTTAATTCGTTGTTTGTACAAGGTAGAGCTCTCATATGAACACAATATAAATACATCAAGCTCATTCACGTGCATAATCCTAGAAGTTGTAGCTTCATGCCAATCGAGATTTATCTTATTCAATGCCCATAATGCCTTGTGCTCAAGTTAAACGAATAGGTGATAGGCCTTCCCAAACACCAGCTGATAAAGGGACATTCAGATGTGAGTTTTGAAGCCAGTTCAGTAAGCCCATAAAGCATTATCCAACTTCGTTGACCAATATGTGCGATTCACATTCACCGTCTTGGATAATATTTGCTTTATTTCCTTATTTGATACTTCACTTGTCCACTGGTTTGAGGATCATATGGGGTTGCCATACGGTTCTTCACACCATATCTTTCAAGGAGAGCTTTGAACAATTGGTTGCTAAAATGAGAATCTCCATCATTGATAATTGCTCGAGGCGTATTGAACTTGGAAAAAATTCTCCTTTGGAGAAACCCAGTAACACTCTTACCCTTGTTGTTCAGTAGAGGTACTACCTCCATCCACTTAGAGACATAATTAACTGCAACCACAATGTACTTGTTACCTTGAGAGCTAACAAAGGGTCCCATAAAATCAATGCCCCAAACATCGAATAGTTCTATGACCAAAATAGGATTTAGAGAAAGTTCATGCCTTTGCAAAACTCCACCCTCTTTGGCATCTACCACAACACTTTACATAATCATGGGCATCTTGATGTATAGATGGCCAATATTAGCCACACTAGAAAACTTTTTAAGCCGTTCGAGCTCAACTTGATGGCCACCTAACAACGAAGAGTGGCATGCTTGAAGAATGCTCATCATTTACACTTTTGGAACACATCGACGGATGATCCCATCCGCGCAAATGCGAAATAAATATGGCTCATCCCAGAAGAAACCCTTTATAGTGTGCATAAACTTTCAACATTGATGGGTGTTCAAATCAAGCGGCACTATATCACTCACCAAGTAGTTAGTATTGTGTACAAACCAAGGTATAAGATCATGTGAGGCTGCCAAAACTCTCATCCAGGAAGTCATTTATGTAAACACCATCTTCAAACTTCACCATAGTTTCATCTTCCAATCTAGAGAGATGATCAGCTACTTGATTTTCTGACCCTTTTCTGTCAATCAAATCAAAGTTAAACTCTTGCAAGAGAAGTATCCATCTGATCTATATTAGTTTTGCATCCTTCTTGGACATTAGATATTTGAGCACCATATAGTCTGTGTGCACAATCACCTTAGCTCCCAACAAGTATGACCGGAATTGTTCAAAGGCAAAAACTAAGGCAAGCAATTCTTGTTCGACCATTGTGTAGTTTCTCTGGGCCACATTTAGTGCTTTGCTGGCATAATAGATCGGATGCAAAATTATCTCCCTTCGTTGCCCCAACACCACACCTAGTGCAACCCCAATTGCATCACACATTAGTTCGAATGGTTATGGCCAATCTGGAGCCACAATAATGGGTGTTGTGGTCAACCTTCTTTTCAATTCTTCGAAAGTGTGCATGCATGCATCATCAAACAAAAACTTGGCATCTTTGTCCAGCAACTTACTCAAGGGTTGTGGGATCTTGGAAAAATCCATTATGAAGCGGCGGTAAAATCTGGCATGGCCTAGAAAGCTCTTAATACCTTATATCCAAATTGGTGGTGGTAATTTCTTTTAACCTCGATTATTGCTTTATCCTCCTTGATTCCCTTGCCTGAAATTTTGTGACCAAGTATGATGCCTTCTTTGACCATAAAGTGGCATTTCTCCGAATTTAGCACCAGGTTACTCTCAACGCACCTCTTCAACACATTATACAAATGTAACAAGCATTCTTCAAAAGACTAACCAATAACACTAAAGTCGTCCATAAACACCTCAATAGTGCTCTCAATACTTGTCTGAGAAGATAGACATCATGCATCATTGAAATGTTGCTAGTGCATTGCATAGTCCAAAAGGCATTCTCTTAAATGGAAAGGTACCAAAAGGACGTGAAAGTTGTCTTCTCCTGGTCCTCGGGCAGGATAACAATCTAATTGTACCTAAAATATCCATCAAAGAAACAATACCATCCTTTCTCTGCTAATCTGTCGAGCGTTTGATCACTAAAGGGCATAGGAAAATGATCTTTCTTGGTAGAAGCACCGAGTTTTCTATAATCTATACATACTCTCCACCCGGTGACTGATCTCATGGGGATCAACTCATTCTTCGCATTAGGCACCATTATGATACCTCCCATTTTAGGAACTCACTGCACTGGACTTACCCACTCACTATCGGCAATTGGGTAGATTACTCCTTCATCTAACCACTTGATTATTTCTTTCCTCGCAACCTCTTGCATTAGGGGGACTTCAACCTTCTTTTATTCTCAATACTCAGTTTATAATACTTGACTAGTTGAATCTTGTGAGTGCATATACCAGGGGGTATGCCAATGATGTCTGCAATTGCCCACCCAATAGCACTTTTAAATTGCTTGAGAACTGAGACAAGGGCCTTTGTTTGAGCTTCACTGAAGTCTGCTACAATGATGACAGGCAATGTACTATTCTTTTCCAAGTATACGTATTTCAGATGCGATGGTAGCGCCTTTAACTCTAACTGTTGTTGGACTTCTACAGAAGGCTTAGTAGGTGGTGTTTCACTATTGCATAAGTCCAACTCCAACCTTGCTTGTCGCCTCATCCCTAATGACACCCCAAGAGCATTTACCATTTCTTCATAATCAGGAATATTGTCACCACTGAAATTCATCAACACAGCCACCAGAGGATCAACTCCGAGCCTTAATTCTACTGGGATCTCCACTTCACTATCATCACCCATTGAGATCATTAAAATGACCTAGAACTCAAAACTCTTTCCATCATGTTGACCCACTTAGAACACAACTGCCTCTTCCCCAAGCTTGAATGTGAGGAGAATCTTTTCCATATCAACTAATGCTCGACCTGTGGCTAAGAAAGGTCTTCCAAAGATGATAGGAACTGCAAAATCAATCTCACAGTCAAGTATAACAAAATTTGCAGGAAATATAAATTTCTCTACCTTTACCAGCACATCATATAGTATCCCCAAAGGCTTTTTGACTATTCTGTCTGCCATCAACAACTACATCTTCGTAGGGACAAGGATCCCCAAATCGAGCTATCTGAATACAACAAGAGGCACCAAGTTAATGCTAGCCCCCAAGTCACATAGCGCTTTCGCAAACTCAAGTTCTCCTATTGTGCATTGTATGGTGGATGCGCTCGGGTCTTCCCACTTTAGCACTAAAGACTTTGTAGTAATGACACTATAATGTTGAAATATTTAGTAAGGTCTTGGATCACTTTTTGCTTCTTATCAACTAGATCTTTCATCCATTTGGCATGTCCCGGCATCCTCTCAAGGGCTTCCATTAAGGGGATGTCTACTGACAATTTCTTAACCATCGCCAAGAACTGTTCGAAATTACCTTCCTCCTTCCTCTTCCCAAGATTTTGAGTAAAAGGGGGAGGGGGCCTTAGGGAAGGTTTTATATTTCTTGGGTTGCTTTTCCGTTTTGTATTCCTTGGTCTCCTCGTTTACTTTTTTCCTGTGGTTTCCATTTTTGACCTTTTGCATAAGGGTATTTACAGTGCTTTTGCCTTACCGAGTCATCATTGCCATGCAATGTCCTTTGTTCTTAGGATTCTGAACCATGTTTCTTGGTAAGGTGCCCTGTTGGCGTTGGTTCAATTGCAAAGAAACTTACCCAAATTGTTGTTCCAGTTGCTTAATTGCCACAGAGTGAGACTTTATTTTTTGGTTAGTACTTGAAATATCCGCTGTCATTCCCTTTAAAGTTTCATCTTGGTAGTCAGCCCTCTTCAACAACTTATCAAACATTTCTTTCATCCTAGAGTTACTTGACACGGCATCACGATTGTGAGGTGGCATATAAGGACCATTCCTGCAGCCCTTTCTTATTCCCCATTTGGCATCTAGCACTCTCTCTCTTTCAAATATCCACCATGGTTGTCTCTATATGCACCATGACAGTTGAAATTCTAACGTTAGTTCCCGGAACCTTGCCTCCAATAGTCAGAGATAATTGGGGGTTCTTCTGAAAATTCATCGCTTGGTTGCTTACAAAACATGCATCTTCATCAAAGAATGGTTCGTCATAGATGGGAACCTTTGGAGGTTGGTGGGGTACTGCTTTGACACTTGCTTGGTTTTGCTTTAAAACCAAGTCGATACTTGTGCGAAGTTGAGCAAGTTGCTCAATGATCTCTTCATTTACCTTTGCTTACTCATTATTGGTGTTGACCGCACAAAAAGGTTTCATCGCACCTCGTTCTCGTTGACCTCATGCTCCATTTGCTTTGAACACTTTCTACATCCTTACTTTTATCAGTGCAAAAGGTTGGTCAAGGAATATGCCTCCCATGATTGTGTCGGCAAAAGCTTGACTATTCTTGTGATACCCCATAATTTTATGCTCTTGTATATACATATTTCAAGACTTATTTGGTGAGGTTTTGGGTTTACTAGATTCACAGGAGACTCCTAGTACCTAAACAAGTTCAAGACTTACCTTCAAGTTGAGTTTTGGGTGTTGTTTCACACAAGGGTCAACTTTAAACTAGCATAACTCTTATCGTATTTGGAACTAGGTGACCTACTACATGTCAAATCCATCTAAGTTATCTTTGCAATGCACTTTGTTTCACCTCATTCCAACATCGGATGATTGAGTTATGACCGTTTTCATGAGATCCTCCCATGAAGTGAAGCCCCACGGACACCCGTACGGGCAGTGTGGTCTTGTACGGCTCGTGTGAAGGGGTACGGGCCATGTCACCGGGGCATGTGGTGGACAAAAACGTTTTGTTGTCTTAGTGAGGTGGGACGGACCAGTACACGGTCCGTGTAACACTACACGGCCCGTGAAGTGGTCCATCAAAGTGACGAGACGTTAATTTTTTTCCAAGTTTCTCAACTTCCATTTTTTTCACTGAGGCACCTCACACTAGTACTCCATATGACCCATGGAATGCCACATGGATAGTGAAGTTTCCAGTGAGATGACACTTTTCCAATTGTTCCATCCTTTCACTTACGGCATCTCCGTAAATTTTAATTACTCTAATGCCCTTTTTAGACTTCCAATGCTATCTTAAATGTCACGCCCCAAACTCCCGTAGGGCGGACCGGCACCCGTTGCCGATAAGGCTCGGGAGAACCAACCTATAACTAT
>JAPFFP010059440.1:0-27429 GCA_026153255.1 Solanum medicagineum | reverse complement strand
TTATCAAGTAGTCTAAAATATTTCTTTTTTAAATTTATGAGATAAATCGTTTATAACACACAAAACTCTATATCTCAAAATAACTTAATGGGTCGTTACATCATGAAACGGCCCCAAAAAGTGCCCGAAAATGTGCCTTGGAAGTGCCCGAAATCATAATTTTTATATATCTCAAAATCCGTGCTTGATATCAAATATTCGACTTTGTATTATTGATCAGGGGGTCAAATTAAGTGGGAAGTGGGTCTAACCCCGATTTAAGAGCAAACGATTAGCAATTTCATTTTTTGTAATTTTTCTTATCCAGAATCGATCCGCGACAGTGCCGCAATGCGCAACTGTTGTCGACATATATTAATTTTGCCTTCGTGACAAGTCTGCGTCGAGGACCATACGCGGACCTGTGTATTTTGTTTGCCAGTGATTTTTATCTCGGTCCAAGGCTTTTGGGTCTTGGGCCTAAGTGTTCCCTAACGTGAAAATACCTACTTAGCCATTTTTCACCCTCATATCATTCTAAACATTCCCCAATACTTACTCAAACACTTAGCCAATATTTCATCTTCCAAATTCAGGTCTCAAACTCATACAGATTTCAAGGTTCTCATTGAAGTTTCTCATTCAAGCTTCAAGTCTCCATCTCCAATCTTCATCAAGTTAATCTCCAAAGCTAAGTTATGTGGGTTTCTTTCATGGGTTTCTTTCACCCATGATACCCAAGCTTCCTTTTTCTCTAATTTGCATGATTTAAAGTTGATTTACTCATGAGTCTTTTATGAAATTGTGATTGTTTTACTATATTTTTGGCTATGAATCTAAGATTTATTGTGAGATTTGATGAAGGATTTTGATGTATATTGATTGAGGGTGTTACCAAGTATATATAGATGGTTTTACATTAGATTTTATAGCATGATTTCACTCTTGAATTGTATGGTTTTACACTAGCACTACACACCCGTCAAGTGTTTGATAAAATGTCCGGTTATGGATTGTTGAGGAATTGAAGGTTCAATGCATGTTTTATGAGTTGAATGACTATATAATGATGAAAGAAATGTATGTATATAATGATGAAAGGAATGTATGTATATGATATTATATCTATAGTGTTGGGGATGACTAAGCCTCACTCAGAAGGTTGTAGGCCTGGGTAACCTTGTTGAAGGGTTTGTACCTTGATCACCTTAATCTGGAGGTGGCAGGCTCATGCAAACTTTTTGGGGGTTTGTATCCATCAACCTTGTTGGGTGTTTGCACCCATCAACCTTGTTGGGGGTTTTGTACTCCGTCAACCTTATGAAGGGGTTTGTACCTCATGCGCCTCTCCAAGGAGGTGGTAGGCCTTGGATTGCACTAAGAACTGTCACTCCTTACATATGTGTTAAGTTCTATACAAGCATGATTTTTAATTCAAGCATAATTCATACATGCCATCTAGTTATAATGCTGTCTATTGAGTATTATTATGCATTTTGCCTATGATGTCTATCTATTGTTGCATTGCATCCTACATACTTAGTATATTTAAACGTAATAACACATACTCTATGCCTACATAATGTCACCATGTAGGAACCGAGCACCGCTTGATCACCCTCCCCCTCCATGTGGCTGGAATGATTGTCTCTCAAGCTTGTTGGTGAGTCCTCCATTCTGGGGACGTTGCTTATGATCTCTTGCTATGTACTAAGACTATCTTTCTTTTGTTTATGTATTGACTATCAGGGTGAGCCCAGTTGCTTGTCATGCCCCCCGTTCTTATCTATATAGTAGAGGTGTTGTTAGACATATTATGAATCTATGCTATGAGCTTTGACTTTATTGTTCTTAATGTCCATGATATGAAAGTGTTCCCTTAGCCCCGCCTGTCCAAATTTATTACCTCTTGATGCTTGTTTTATTGCTTTTGCGACCAAGGATGTGTAATGATGTCCTAAGAGGCTTGCTTGGGCTCCTTCGGGTATCCCTTGCGCCGTGTCATGTCTTGGCCCTAGGCTTGGATCGTGACACATACTAATTTACCCACCATTCGTCCTCAAACAGTTAAAAGAAGGAGAAAGAAGAATAATCGATGTTACCAAAAGCCCGATGTCTGATCTTCTAAAGTTGGTGTTCATTTAAACTCCTATTAAAATCATCCATCAAGATCAACTACTAAGAACTGAATTTTTGAATCAAATTTTGGCAAATTTACAATCAGAAATTATTTTTAAGTCACATACTAACTCATGGACCCAATCAGATCCAAAAATCACTCGATCATAACATAACCATTTGGATAAATCTTTTTCTCACATAATCACAATATAATTCTGAACCAATAATATTTACTACAATCAGAAATGAACCTCAACCAACCACCCTCGCTCATAATGTAAAAACCATCACAACATGAAATGCAACTAGAAACATCATTCAAAGATGTACTCCGGAAGTATGCTTATAAGTATAAACTATCAGTGTGCTACTTTTTCAAAGAAATGGTGTAATGAGTGTTGAAATACTGAATACGTTTAAACTTAGAAAATAATTATGAAGTATCAGTCACACAAGAAAAAGGTAAAACACATCAAAGTATAAGGTTAAAGACATCACTAAGACACTGCAAAATACTCCTTACCAGATTCAAAAAAAAACACCAATTTAGAGCATTCAGTTCTACATAGCGATGGCAGAATGCATGAAAAATCATAATATAATAAATGTCCACCAAAAAAATTGAAGAGGATGGAACATCTGCATTTATAAAATCTTTTCAATTTCTTTCATATGGTCATATTATATACTTTACTATTTTTTGGTCAAAAAAGGAAATCATTAAACAAAAAAACTAAAACAAAGAAGCAAATAGGGAATCTTAGTAGCTCAGTTGGTTGACTATCTGAACTCTCACCTTGTTAGTGAGGTTTCGATTTCCCACAGTGTAATCTCCCTCCCTGTTTCCTCTTCTCCTACCCCCACTCCCACTTTTTTTTAAAAAGAAGCAAATGCAATTCTTACTGGAAGACTTCACTCCTAAAGACAACAAATATGCAAAATAGGATAGACAAAGGCATGCTATAAACTAGACTAAAGGTCCTGGAAGTAAGACACAACAACACTAGATAGTTTTTAGTACCAACTCAACAACAGTTACAAAAGGCTTAAAGAGAGACCCCTATGAAAACAAACAAGCAGCAAATACTAAATAAGTTGACATTATTGTATTTCATCCCAAAGGGTTTTTAGGTAAAACATCAAGAAGAACAAAACCTTAAAATTTAGAACAGACCCAACTAGCAAGACAACCATCGTAGAAAAACTAGAATTATACATACCCTTCTACCCCCTCACAATTCAGAACACTCCAATCTTGAAAATTACAAAACATTGATTTAGCAATACACAAAAGACATGCTTTTTGAGATTCAAACTTATTCTCTCAATTTTTAGCCAACACACAACTATGTTCTGATTTTCAATTCCATCTAGGAAACATAAACTTTTTTTAAGCAAATAGCGTATGTATAATCATGAGAAATCGAACTTGGATTCTTGTCGTGGATTTAACCCCACTAGACCACTGGACCAATGCAGACCAACTGAAATCTGATGATCCCATTCTTTGTATCAGTGAATGAAGTTGTCTAGGACTAATAAATGCATAATTTTGATCTGGACTTTGGATTTAGCATATAAGGTTTTCCAATTTACCTCAGTGATCCAAATAAGTAACACTTTCTAGGGTGAATAAATTGGATTTTCATACTCAAAAGAAACATAACCACCCTTATGATTTTGATTGAGTTACATGCATGCACACACAAAGGGAATGCATATAAATCAAGGAACATAAAATTGATCAAACTAAAACTCTCTTGAATTAAGAAAAATGATTTTACAGAAGTTCTAAAATTAACACTCTACATCTAGGGAGAAAGAACATTTAACAACAATGTAGAGAAAAAATAATCGATCAATAGCATTGATTGTAAACAATCCTTAAAAGCAATAGAGCGATACTCAATAGGACCAACATATATAGATTTTTTTCAAATATTATCAAATAATTTTCTATCCCAAATCAATCATACGTAATATTATCACCATAACCAATGAAGAATAGATGGAACCACGTATCTCTGAATTCAATTCTCCACTCTCTCGAAAGATACATCTTCGACCTTTACCGTCAGAGTAAATGTCTTTGTTCTTGTATCTTTCTAAAGGCTAACCTACATCTCACTAATTTTATACAATTTTGCCTCTAACTCTTTTTAATTCTATTTGAGCAGTGTCTCAACAAGTTCTACATCTTTTCATGTGATCAGGTTACTCATCAAATTGTAGTAATTCATAACTTTAAAGATCCACAAGTCATTAGTACCATATCGAGTTCATATAATAATTTTTTTATCATATGATTGCATCTTGATCATAATCCATCATGAATTCTTATTATCATTATGCTCAATATCCATTGCCATCATCTTGAACCCAACCTTCTCATTGACGTGATACCTTAAACCCAGTTATACTATTGGAATCCAAAGGACTAACCCAATTTTTATACGCACTCCCCTATTAAAATCTCCACACAGTCGAGGCATCATTATACACAAGAATGCTTAAATTTTCCAGTTATTTAATACTCAGAGATATGAAACTGCTGCTAAAACTTTCTTCTGGGTTACCACTTTTAACTTCCTTTTATCTTTATAGGCATCTCCCTATACTTATTGCTCTTATTGGCATAATGTCCGCTTTATATGACTCTTATGATCTAACCTCTTCCTTTTTAGTGTGCTAACACTTATCTTCTATGTTCACACACACCCAACTGAAGAAAACTTGGACTATAGTGGGAGGCCCCTCATTATCTATAGCTAAACCCTTTCACCCACTCTTAAGGGTAAGAAAGTATGGTTACATCAGTCTACTCTACATTGACAACTCACATATAGTATCTCGGTACCCATAGCAAATCATAAATTAAAGTCGCACACAATTACATATTATCTTGGATATACATCTTAGGCCCCCCCCTCCCATTTTTTTTTTAAAATCTAATGACTTAGCTTCAATTCACTATTTTCATATAAGGATCACATTCACCGTACTCGTAACATTACACTTATTTCAAGTAAACATTTTAATTTTTCGCTTATGTTATGTCAAGCGTACTAGAGCAAATCTCCAACTAATAGTATCACTCTCGTCATGTTATCCCCCTTTTGATAATGCTCACCTAGTTCAAGCTTAGGGTGTAGTGTTAACCGTGTACGCCTATACTCTTTACATACTATACTAACTCTAAACTATTAGATAAAGTCAAGAAATGTTAAACCACTAAATCTCATGATACGAAATCAACCTGCATCTCAAGTGTATCTAAGTATAGTCTATCATCACACTCCCTTTTATAAGTTAAGTAGTATCTATCTTACCCATTGTATCACTTTACCTAGCTAAGTTCATAACTCTATAAATCTCATGTGATTCTTCTTTCAAAATCACGAGCCTAGTTTAGGTCTACCACTTCATGCCCTCTACTCTTCTATTCAACACATATACTTAATCTTTACTAACACAATGACATGTCGACATCAACTCCTTTCTCATTCGGGTTTACTCCATCTCATACTAACTAACAACTCTTCCTCTACCTTCCATCACAGGAGTTAGATGATAATTACTACTTTTTAACCAAACTCTCAGGAAAGACTTGACTTGTCACCCCATTTCTTAGCTTATCATCACATGACTCTTAGCTACGTACTTTAATCATCTACTATTCCCACTCTTCATGATTTTGATATCTTTCTAACTCAAGGATTATTCTATCACTTATGGTTTACAAAAGCCTTCAATCACTTTCTCTAGGGGGGGATCAAATACAATTAAGTATTCATAGCCATAACTTAACTACCCTCTCAAGGTTAACATCTGACGAATGATTTGGAGAATAGAGTTTGGAAGTGCATTATATCTGGCTCTAGCTCAAATGCACAATTCATATAAATAAGAGTGCATTATTTCACATCGATAAACTTAAGCACACTAGTTGCTCCTCTCAAGCCTGATGCAGTCTCTTTACTTTCTGAATACTTTATTTAAAGGTAACTCATTACAATCAACAAGAAAATCATAAGCATCCTTAGATTTAATATCCCTGAAGATCGAGAGTTTCAACTTTAAGAACTTAACGAAGAGATGCTGTTGGCAACTGGAATTGAGGTTTATACTAAATTGAGAGAATATGCTTGTCTCCAAGGATGCGTCCATATGAGGAGCTACAACAACTGCATGTTACTCTAGTTGTAACCATTGCAAAAAAGAGTGAAGAAGATCGGATACCAATTGGTATCACCTAGATTCAAGTAATAACCCAAAAGAAATAAAGAAGGGAGTTTTCCTAAGGTCCTGTAGCCTCTTGAGCAAAAGTGAAGGCGTCCCTGTATTGTTCCGCAAGACTCTACTAGACTTGTCCTTGTGAGATGAGATCAATGAACCTAAAGCTCTGATACCAAGTTTGTCATGACCCAAAATGGATCATGAGTGGCACCCACACTTACCTCCCTAGGTGGGCGAACCCATATATAAGTCCCAATTTATATTAACAGTTCAACTTATAAAATATGATAATAGTCAAGCTCAAACTCTTAACGCAAGAAATAATCTAAAATTACTAAGTATATTACTTAATGTTCCCCAAAATATGAAGTCATCACATCAAGGATACTAATCTCAAAATACCAAGTCAAAATATCAATACCAAATAAATGAATAGAATAGTTTATGTCTGAATGCTAAGGACATTATTCCATGACCGAGAGATTCTGACACTAGCTAGGAGGATAGCTCACCCAAAATCTGATGTGCTGTAGACTGCCTAGAGATGTGTAACACCCTAGTTTTTCAAAGTTAAGACTGATCCATCCTTCATATGATATAGGATTTTAATTAATGATTCTTAATTGAGCATAGGTGTTAAAGTCATTTTCTTTGTGTAGGAATAGAATTGGATATGATCTAAGGTCACACGAATCCTCTAGTACGAAGCTAAATTAAACATTTTCTTAGAGTTTAAGTTCCAATATACCCTAGAACCCCCTCCCCCAATTCGCCTGTCCTTCTATGAATTAGAGGCATTGTTGGATGTCATGAGATTCTATGTATGAGCTATATTATGTTTGATGCTTATGGAGGCTATCCTTAGGCCTTATTTTATGTTGGTGATGTTGTGATGTTTTGATGAGTTGGTTAAATTCCTAAGTCCCTACTCCTATAGCTTGAGTCCTATGATCCCGCCCCTTAGACTTGTTTGTTGTTGAGTATGTGATGGCAAGTCCCAAGATCCCTATCCCCATAGTTTGAGTCTTGTGATCTCGTACCTTAGATTTATTTAATGTGATTGTGTGCTAATGAGTCCTATGCCCCCCTTATACCCTACCTTGTGTCCTAAACCTCCTCTCCCTTAGTATCACTTTACAATGTTTGAATTGTGCTTCCAAACAGATGATGTGTGTACAGATGCTTTAAGGCTTGTTTGGGTTATCCTTGGGTTCCCATCCGTGTGTTGCTCCTAGGTCCTAGACTTGGCTCGTGATAGTAAAGATCAAGCATAGGTGTTGAATTGAAGAGAAAATGGCATGAGGTGATACATCTAAACTAGGTTCATGATTTTGAAAGAAGAGTCATGTGAGATTTATAGAGTTATTTGCTTAGCTAGGTAAGGAGGTATAATGGATGAGTAGATACTACTTAACTTATGAAAGGGAGTGTGATAATAGATTATACTTAGATAAACTATGAGATAAAGGTTGATTTCTTATCATGAGGTTAGTGGTTTAATATTTCTTAACTTTATCTAATAGTTAAGATTTACTATAGTATATGAGAAGTGTGGATGTTCATGTTTAGGACTAGACCTTAAGCTTGAACTTTAGCTGAGCATTATGAAAATGGAGATAGCATCATGAGAGTGATATGATTAGTTGGATATTTGCTCTAGCAGGCTTGACATAGAATAAATGAGAAATTTGTCATGACCGAACTTAGGGTCTAGACGTTACACGGCGAATGGGGAAGCCGATGGCACCCCAAACAAGCCTCTTAGCATATAATTACACATTCTTGGTCATGGAAGCAGTTATACAACAACAATAGATAGAAAAAGGGGAATACGGGGCTAAGGGACATATTTGATACCATAGAAACACAACATGCCAATAGTATAACATTAACATATCATAAGGTTCTAACAACACCTCTAATACATAGATAGGAGCAGGTGCCAAGACAATCTCCGGGCTCACCCTCATAATAATAAGTTTCCAATATAAGAAAAGTCAATACATAACATAAATCAAGAGAAGTATGTCCTCGGAGTTGAGAACTCACCAACTTGCTTTGAGAGAAATCGTACTAGCCACGTGGAGGAGGAGGATGATCAAGTGGGGCTCTGGTTCCTACATGGTAACATGATGTAGGCATAGAGTATGTGTTAGTACATTTGAATGTACTAAGTTTGTAAGATGCAATGCAACAAAAGATAAGCAACATAATCGAAATGCATAATTAGGCGTTGAATGTACATAATAGCAATATGGCATGCATGAAGGATGCTTGAAGTAAAACATGCTTATATAGAACATATTACATGTGTAAGAAGAGACCATCCTTATATACCAAGCGAACTTAGTACTTGTAATCTAAAGTAGACCACCCCTTGGAAGTGACTGAGGAATCATCCCCTCATTGGTTGATGGTTGTCACATCCTACCATCTATGATGATTGAGGTATCAACCCCTCAATTGGTTGATGGTTGTCTCACCGTACCATTCATGGAGATTGAGGCATCAACTCCTCAACTAGGCATGGTCAACTTACAATACTATAAGTACTTTTCATGGAAACAACTTGTATAGATATTCCTTTCACCATCATAAAGTCATTCAAATCATAAGTCATGCAATGGATCATCAATGACTCAAGAATCCAAAACCAGACATTTTATCAAATACTTGGCGGGTGTGTAATGCTAGTGTAAGATCATGTAATTTGAGAGGGAAATCATGAAGGAAAACTCAATGTAAAACCATCCACCAACACTTGGTAATACACTCATGCAAGATACATCAATACCCTTCCTCAATTCACACAATAGATCATAGCTCCATAACTCAAGACATGCATAATTACCATAGATAAACTATCTCATGTTATAAGCTTGAAATAGGTAGATAGGTGTTTCCATTCAACATCTCACAAAATCCTAACATAGTTTATTATCATAATCCATAATAAGTAACACCCATAAGTAATAAAACTTGAAAATATGTAATTTTCACCAAAAAGGAAAATTGGGCACCACGGCTGAAAGGACCCAATGGTTAAAATCTACATACCTTAATCTTGGAGCTTCTTGAAGAAAACTTGAGGAAGACTTGGGGTTTGACTTGGTTTCCTTGAATTCCAACAAAACTTCTTGAAAACCTTGAGAATGGATGGAGAATTTGATGAAGATCAGAGAGGAATTTGAGAGGTTTTTGGTGAGTTTTTAGGGCTTAAAACGGCTGAACAATGAGGGATTTGCATGTATAAAGGTATTGGATTATTACCCAATTGCCCTGGAGTAAAAAGAGAACAATTTTGGAAAATTTTGAACTAGTTTGCGCTAGGTCCGCCTCGCGGACTGGTCGCAGACAACTACTATTTTTGCAAAGTTTCACCAAATATTATTCTCCTTGGCACGGACAAATTATACCTTATAGGTACTCATTTTCCCACACAATTTTATCCTCTGAACAAGAATATGAAGCTAGATTTGCAAAATTCTACACAGATTTTGAGGTATTAAAAAAAATGCATCATAGGGTCTTTTCGAGCTACGAGAAGGGGTGTTTAAATATCCCCAATTTTGTGATCTAAGGAAACTACGATTATGGGGCATTCCTATGAAAATGTGGGGTGTTTCAAAATTAAGGTGTCAACTTATAAAGTGTTATATTACAAGTATGGTGTATGTGGCCCTTAGATGAACATAGAGAATGGAAGCTAAGTCATTAGATAAGACAATGGCCTAATATGTATATCTAGGATAGTATATAATTGTATGAGACTTTATGTTTATGATTTACTCTAGGTACCTAGATAGTATATTTGAGTCAATGTGGAGTAGGATGATGTAAGCATTCTTTATTAGCCTTAAGAGTTGGGTCAAAGGGGGTTATCTATAGATAATGAGGAGACTCCCATTATAGTCCAAGTTTTCTTCGATTAGATGTATATGAACATAAAATATGAGTGTTAGCAGACTAAAAAGGAAGGGGCTAGATCATAAGAGTCATAAAAAGCAGTTGTTATGCCAATAAGAGAAACAAGTATAGACAGATGCCTACAAAGATAGAAGGAATTTAAGAATGGTATCTCTAAAGAAAGTCCTAGTAGCAGTTTCATGTCTTTAATATTACAAGTGAAAATTTAAGTGTTCCTGTATACAATGATTCCCTGATCATGTAGATGGTTGTACTTATAGCTTAGTAAAGAGAATTAATTCGCAAGCTTAGGGAGGTGACCTTTGACCTAAGTGGGAGATGATTATTTAATGAACCAATGTAGATTCTGAGCTTCTAGTAGTGATGAATTGATTAGGATGAGTATAAATATTTTTTGTCTCATGTATTTCTTATACTTTCGTTGAGGTGACACTTTATTATATGTATGAATGTCATTACAATGGCCTAGACCTATGTAGCACATATTGATTCATGTCCATGCTAAGTTTTAAGGATGAGAAATGGTAACTTCATTCAACATATATGATCGTATCTCATGAATCTAAGAGTTTCTAGCCCTATGTTATACGATATATGACTTGAGCTTCACAATGTGTATAGTCTCATAAACTCCTGATGGGCCCTAAAAGGCTAGTGAAATCATATTACATTATGAATGTTCTCAGATCAGATTTCTTAAATGAATCGTGCGTATGATTATTCATTCTAAACCCTTTTAGTGATCCTTGTTTACAATCTTGACAGTGATGTTGATGATAAAATATATGTTATGCAGATAGGAGAGTGTAGATGTTACTTACAATGATTGTTGTGGTGTGCTTATTCTATTTAAGCTTATGGATATAGAGGAAGAGCGAACTAAGATCTAGTAGTGTGCAATGGATAGGCAAAAATATATTGGTGTGCCTCTTGGTAAGAGTTAATGAAAATGTGGATGTAGAGATGCTAAGTTAGGTTTGAAGATTCTTAAGTGATGTTAAACTAAAAAAAGGTGATAAAGTGGTTAGAATGATAGGCTTGGATATGTGATTATCATTACGTGAGTGATTACGATAGGCTATTGGTGACTTTGTGTTAAGAGTATCAAGTAAGTATATTAGCATGTAAGAGAAGTAGCATCAAAAGAAAAGTTCCTACAAAAGTATAGAGCATAAATCTTATAGATCAAATTTGTATGAGTATGACCATCTTATGGGTAGCACATGGTGATTTTGAGTTAGACTTGAACTACGTGAGAGCATGAAATTATGCTTATTCTTTGATGGAAGCTATCTGCGTTAGTTAATGAGATGTAGTAATCAAGAATAAAAGCGGTGTGGAGGAGACTTGTGGAGCTAAAAGCTGGCAATCATACCTCTTAATATATAGTTGTCTTATCCTTATATCAGAAAAATAGTTTTCCTGTTGAGTTATAAGTAACTTTGATGGAAGCATTTGATATATAAGCCCTCTTATTAATTCAAATATGAGGTCCATTTGTGAGTTTAGTTATTATCTCCAAGTTGATGTTGCTCTCCTCTTGAGTCTCTAAGTATGCAAGTCCTTGATTGTATTTGTGCCTAATGACGACATTGGAGATAATATCCAATTTTGAATCCTAAGTTTGAAGTTTATTTTTGAATATTAAGGTATTCAAGTCCTTGATAGTATTCATGCTTGATGGGTCACTTTGTTTACTCATCATTCGAGGATGAATGATCTCAAGGGGGAGATATTGTATCGCCCCAAATTTGTTTTAGCTAAGACCAAGTCATTTTTCATATGTGTATAAGGTTTTACCGAAAGATTCTTAATTTAACATAGGTTCCGAAGTCTATTCTTTAGTGTGCAAATAGATATAGAGAAGAATTACGGGCATAGCATCCTTTAGTACAAATTTGATGATGGAACACGTATCCATTGAGTATCTGAGGACCAGGTCCCTCGTCAGAATAACAGTCAATAAAAAATAGCAAAAACACGAAAGTATCAAAGTAAAATTGCACAAGCTATTTTATGTGGAAACTCCTTTGCTCAAGGGAGGAGAAAACCATGACCTATACTCACAAGATTTCAACCTAACTCCATTAATACCAAAGGAGCAAAGTTTTTTTATTACAAACTCTTGCAATCAAGGAATTTAACTCTAAATCTCTTTCCTTCACTGTGATAACTCTACCACATGTTTGAGCAACTAAGTAGCTACTCCATTATCCACAAAATCGACTAACCCTAGCCAACTTATACTTCAACACTCACAATAGCTAACTCTAGCTATGAACTCAACAATGAGGATCAGTGGCTTGCTGATTATCATATCCCTTTATAGAATATAAATGGATTTACAAGATGCAGACATTCAATATGAAGAAAGAAGTAGACAAAGAAAGAGAAACTCATATTTGCCTAGTGTACTACCCGAGAATCTCACCAAGAACACTCACTCAATGTGTGCAGAAACCCTCAACCTTTCTTCTATAATACCCAAAATCAACAGTATTTGGAGTAATTTCATTGGTTAGACAACTGTAGAGCAGGCGGATGTGCACCAACAAATACCAGAATTTTAGTGTACTATTTTTTGGGTGTCACTTTCAAGTACACAACACTCATAGGATCAGGCCTGTTATCTTTTCCCATGGTTTGTTAGATCATCAAAATTTCATAACATCATTTTCCCCTTTTTGGCATGATGACAAACCCATGACGTGCCTAGTAAGATACTCCAACATATTCCAACATATTCCAGTAATTTTAGCATTCATACTAACTTGTTCCCCTTATCAATCATTTCTCCCAATAAGCTTTGTATCAATTCCCTATATTTAGTTCTCCCTGTCACCACCAACTTGTTTTGACTCTGAAAGTATATCATTTCTCCCCTTTTGGCATCATAAAAAAGAAGTGATATCACTAATGTAACATAAGTATGACATAATCAACATTAGTAGATATCACAAGGATAGATGAAATGAAACAGAGGTTCAAAGAGAGAAACCAAAACAAGCTATCCATTCATTAACCAAAAGATTGCAATCTAAATATTACAATAACCTGCAATGAGAGAACCAGACTAGACTGCTTTAAAAATAAAGTAGATATAAAGGAAAACATAAAGGATTTGACAAGCTTTAAGTGGAGGGGTTTTATTTGGTTAAGAGACTAGATGACTTGAGAGAAATGGACAACTAATTTAGCATGATGATTAAGCAATTTTTTCTTAAGGTCTGCCAGTTGAGCATTCAAGTTCCCATTCTAAGTTTTTAACATGAGGACCTCCTTAATACCAGGTCCCTTAGATTTTACCTGAACCAGTTAAGTCTTCAGCAGAGTGATTTTAGCATCCCTTTTACTTGAAAGAGCAGTTAAATTCTCCAATTCCTTCTTCAGATGCTCTTGCTCTGCCAGTAGCTCAGACAGAGCAGTTAAATTCTCCAATTCCTTCTTCAGATTCTCTTGCTTTGCCAGCAGCTCAGACACCTTATTCACTTGTTTTGTTCTCCTTTCAATGCACTCACACTCAGTAAGAGTGTTCATAGTAAACTTTTGTTTTTCACTGTCCCTTTCACACCAACAGCAAGAGGAATACCAAATTAAGTGAATACATTTGTTAGCAAGAACCTATAACCTATCCTATGCTTTCTATCTTTAACAGTGAGTTTTGTGCATATGCTCAGATGATAACAGGTAGGTTTATGGCTTCAAACTTGTTGAGTGCCTTCATCATGAAGAAATCTTCCCCAGAAGCTATAGTCCTCTTTTAGATCTTGCCAAAACCACCTTGTTGAAAAAGTTGAAAAGGAGTTGATAAACTCTTTTTAGAAAATTTTTAGGAGTCCCAGCTCCATTCAGGTTTCTCCTTGCCACACTCCCTCAAGAAACTTTTCGAGTACATTTTTCCAGCAACATTCTTAATACCTTCAATAGGAACACCTAGTATTTCACCAAACAAAACTTCATCCAAATGCAATGTTCTTTCTCCCACTTAAGTGCTTAGATTCCCATCATCTAAAAATTCTATATTGTAGAAAATTCTCACTTAATCCTCATGCAAAACTGGACTATTGTCAACAAAGAGATAAGTCCAAGTTTACAATTCCATAATGTCAGACAAGTCACACATACCAGGCATAACCTAATTTCTAGGTCAAAGACCCTTCCATTAAGAACTTACTGGGTTTTTAACACAGTGACTCTTTCTTCTCTAGTTAAGTCAGAATCAACTTTCTCTTTTCTTTTCGTGGGACTAGGTCCCTTTTCATCAAACTTTTCTTGTTCACCAGCATCTTCTCGTGCTCTCTTAGCTATAGTTTTCACTCTTCTTTGGGGTTGTTTTCTCTCACCAACATGGCTTTTTTCCAACTCCCTTTTCTTCTGTCTCTCAACAGCCTTAGCAATATCACTAGATTCATTTTCATTTCCAACTTGGATGACATTGATCATTTTGTTCTCAAGGACCATCTCCTCAACTACCTTGATCTTTCTCAGCCTTTTTCGAGCAAAGTTTTGAACTTTAATTTCCTTAATAGCTTTATTCATCAATTTCTAAGTAGTTCCCTTAGTGGCATATAGACTTATTCTCTTTGACATTTCTTCCTCAGTCACCTTTTCTTTCCCCTTACTAGAAATAGGAACCATTCTTTTCTTTACTCTCCAAAACAAAGGTTACCTATCTTTTTCATCCTCGTCAGGCATAGAGTCAGCAATAGAAGAAATACCTTGAGGTGTAATAACTTTTAGAATAACATTGCCCATTGATTCCTAAGCTATCTCGAACCCTTCCTTAGAGAATGGTGTGTCCACATTCTCTTTCATCTTTGATAAACTTTTAGCCACAAATTCTTCTCTAGCCATTAGAATATTTGACGCAACCCTCTTTTCACTTAGAATATCTCATTCTATGGTAAGGTCATATGGTGCAATAGGAGATGGACCAGCTTGAGCTGGAGAACCAACTTTTTCATTCGCAAGGAGGAGAGTTGGCTGAACTTATTCAAGAGAAAAATGATTTTGGGTGACATTGAGATCTAGAACAGGGTTATTTTTAGAGGACGAATCTTGAGGTCTCTCTATTTGCGAGTTATGGGTATCCTTTTTGAAAGAGTGGTTGAGGTTTCTGTTGGAGAAAAAGGATTTTTAGAAGAAAGATCTTTTAGTGACTCTATTTCTTCAAGAGCATCAAGCATTCTTTGCATTAAATCAGAAGGTTAGGACATTTGATGAGTTTTCTGATTTGCAAGGGAAACAACAAGAAGAGTGGAGGTTTTTAAAAGAAAAAGGTTTAAAGGGTTGTTTAGGACCTTCATTTTCAAAAAAAAATTTAGGAAAAGGTAAAAAAAGTTTTAGGTTCTTTGGTAAGGAGTGAGCAATGATTAGTTTTTTATGGTAGATAGCATTGCTATCAATTGACAAAAAGCTAATGCAGAGTAGTACTTATGTTTCTCAAAAATAGAATGAAAGTAATGTAAAAAGTGCTAGCCTTTTGAGATAGGACCAGGTCCCTTTATGAAGTTCTAGATGATTAGCTTGAGTTGTTTTCTAAACTTTGTTCTCTCCCATAAAATCACTATAATTGTATACCTGCAAACAAGTACATGAGTTGATTTGTCACAATAACTATTACAGAAATAATAGGGTACCTGCGCTTTTAATTATATCCAAAAAGAAGTTAATTTATCTCAAAAACCAACGACTCGCTGCATCTTCAGCATCCTAAGCTTTAGTATGTTCTTCTCGAACTAATTCCTGCTCAAAACCTTTGTGAAAATATCTACCAATTTGATCTTCTATTTTGAAAAATTGCATAAAAATATTCCCTTTTTCGACATTGTCCCTTAGAAAATGATGTCTCGCATCAATGTGCTTGGTCCTTTTGTGAGGGACCAGAAACACAATAATGGAACAGTGTGTTTGATGACACCAAAATCCTTTAGTTCTTTTTTATTCTGAGCAATTGTACACAATAAGATGTAGCAACTACATACTCAGCTTTAGCAGTTGAAAAAGCAATAGAATTTTTTTCTTGGTTCCCCAAGACACAAGACATGATCCAAGAAAGTGAACCATTCCTGGAGTGCTCTTTCTATTTACTTGATATCTAGCATAATTAGCATCAGCATAACTAATCAACTCAAAAGAATTACCTATAGGATAGTATAAGACCAGGTCCAATATTTTCTTCAAGTATCTCAAGATTCTTTTAGCTGTCTTCAAATGAGACTCCTTTGGCTTTGCCTGGAACCTTGCACACATTCCAACACTAAACACAATGTTTGGTCTGCTTGTAGTCAAATATAGTAATGATCCTATGATACGTCTATACATAGTCCTATTAACACTGGGACCAGGTTCATAAACATCTAGGTTAGAATTTATTCCCATAGGAGTGTTAATAGGCTTAGCATTCTCCATTTAGAATTTCTTCAGCAACTCCTTGATATATTTTTCTTAACTAATTGAAGTTCCTTTAGGAGTTTGCTTAATCTGCAAACCCAAAAAGAAATTCAATTCACCCGTCATGCTCATTTCAAATTCACTCCTAATCATCTTTGAGAACACCTAGACTCAGAAGTGGCACCAAAGATAATATCATTAACATACACTTGTATAATAAGTAGGTCCCTTCCTCTTGTCTTTAAAAACATGTATCATCAATTTTGCCTCTTTGCCTCTTTTGAACCCATTCTCCATAAGGAACTTAGAAAACCTTTCATACCATGCTCTAGGTGCTTGTTTTAATCCATACAATGCGTTGTCCAGTTTCAACACATGGTTGGGATGATCAACATCTTCAAATCCAAGAGGTTTTTTGACAAACACATCCTCCTTTAGGTATCAATTCAAGAAAGCACTCTTGACATCCATTTGATAGAGCTTAAAACCCATGAATGCTGCAAAGGCTATAAGAACAAGAGAAAATGTCTCATCATAATCAATGCCATCTACCTAGTTCAAGACTTGAACCACTGGCCTTGATTTGTTTTGAATAATAGCTCTATGGTCATCCAGCTTGTTCCTGAAGACCCACATAATTCAATGATTTTTCTATCAGATGGCTTAGGGACTAGGTTCCACACTTTACTTCTTTAAGCTGATACAACTCTTCTTATATGGAATCTACCTAATCAACAACTTTTAGGCCTCTTTCATATTTTTAGGCTCAATAGAAGACAAAAGCTAAAAATGAATCCATGTTCCTCATCTTGAATTTGGTTTAAATAACAGAGTACAAAGGTGAGATGACATCCAAGGGATGAGAAGGTCTGAGGCTCCATGAGGATGTTTTGGGAGCCTAACTTTCGTCCTCAGTTTCCACACTGACTTCTCTGTCATTTGCATTTTCAGGTTGTTCAGCAGTGCCTTGTTCATCATCAGCAACTAGTTCAGGAATAGATCCCCCATCAGGAATACCTGCATATCCTAAAACATCAAAATCAAAATTAGTCTACTCTAAGTCGCTTTCATCATTTTGATCAGCATTGACACTATCCTTGTGAAATTGCAATAGTTCTTCAAATTCAGCTTCATCTTGATCCTTCAATTTTTCAAGTTCACCAGAATCATCAACGATCACATAGACACTTTCTTCAAGGCACTGTGTTCATTTGTTGAAGACTCTCTAAGCCTTGTTAAACTTGAGTAACCAACAAATACACCTTCATCACTTTTTACATCAAAGTTGTCCAAGTCCTTTTTGCCATTGTTGAGAATAAAATATTTGCAATCGATTGCTCTCAAGTAACTCACTTTAGGCTTCTTATTGTTGAGCAACTAATAAGGTTTTTTATTGAGAATAGATCTGATCAAGCATCTATTTGTCATACAACACGTAGTATTCACAACTTTAGCCCAAAAGTTCTTTGGAAGTCAAAAATCTATCAATATTGCTCTGGAAATATCTACCAAGTTTATATTCTTCGTTTCTACTACATCGTTTTATTGAGAAGTTTCAAGAGTTGAGAAATTGTGATAAATTCCATTTTCTGCACAACATATGTTCATTTTGCATTTTCAAATGCAGTTCCATTGTCAGACCTAATCCCTGCTATCTTACAATTCAACTCAGTCTGTATCATCTTAGCAAAGATTATGAATACATCATAGGTTTCATCCTTAGACTTCAAGAACATAGTCGATGTAAACCTTGAGTAATCATCCATGACCACCAAGATGTGCTTCTTTCCTCCTTTGCTTTGAATCTTCACTGGTCTACATAGATCCATATGAATTAACTCCAGTGGTCTAGTAGTATTGACCTGCTTCTTTTGATTGAACCTGGATCTGGTCTGCTTTCCTTTGACACATGCTTCACAAACTTTATCTTTTCAAACTTCACATTTGGTAGCCCACAGACCAGGTCTCCTACAACAAGTTTTTTAAGCAATGAAGAACCAATATGACCATGTCTTTTTGTGCCAAAGTTCTTCATTCTCACTTTGAGCACTAAGACATATAAGGTCATTTTCCTGAGATCAGCCACATACATGTTCTTTACCCCTTTTACCATAAGAATCACTTTTTGTGAAACCAGATTGGTGATAATATAGTTTTTCGAGTGAAATTTCATATTACTAACCTTGTCTCAAATTTGAGATACACTTATCAGATTGAACTTTAGTCTATTCACATAATAGACTTTTTTTATTGAGTGTTCTAAAGTTTTTCCTCCAATACCTTGTCATAGATTTGAGATACATTCATTAGATTGAACTTTAGCCTATTCACATAATAGACATTTTGTATTGAGTGTTCTAAAGACTTTCCTCCAATAATAAGAATGTAAACCTTTTTTTTTCATTCCCAAAAGAAACACCTCTACCTTGATGTGCTTTTAGTGAAAGAAAGCTTTCAACATTTCCAGTTATATGCTTTGAGTAGCTACTATCATGTACCAACATTGGCTGTTGCTTCCTTGACTTATCTGCAAGAGATCACTTGTTAGATTTAGGAACCCATTTCAATTTGAGTTTCCAATTGTAATGACTTGGTGGGTCATTTTTGATCTTATCTATAAAATAAATAGAGCCTATTTTATACTATTTGAATCATTGGAATAAAAATCCCAAGTTCTAAAAGTTGAAAATATGAGTTTTGGACTTTTTGAAACTTAAGTTGTTGAAAAAGTGAGTTTTTATACCATTATGGATTTTGAGTGTTGGTTAGAGATCCATGACTCCATTAGCTCTGGAACGTCCAAACTGAACTATAGGAAGTTGTAGAACTGAATTCAGAATTAAAATGAGGTTTTTAAACCCAAAGTTGTGATTTTAGTAGTTTATGAAACTAAAGTTTGACTTTGGTCAATGTTCAGAGTTTGGAAGTTCAGATTAGAGTTTTAATAGTTCCAGTAGTTTTAGATGGTGAAACTAACACTAGTAATGGTCTTGCCATAATTATTGGAGTTGCTGATGGCAGTTTTGGTATTTTGAGTTTTAAACCAGTTCATCAAGCATTGGCACCTGTGTCATGGAGAGCTCGGAATGAATTTTGATTATTCTTTTGAGTCCAGATCACCATTTCCAATGTGGATACATGTTTAGTTTACGAAATTCAGGTTTTGGATGGACCAAGGGGTCCATTTTGTGATTTTGCAATTGCTGGTGTGACTTATTTGGTGCAACCCTATTTTCTTCTCCGCATTCGCAAGGTATAATTTCTTCTCTTCTCTGTTATGGCAGAGATACTTCCATGTTCTCAAGGGTATAAGTCCTTTGTTTTTCGCTTTCGCAGAGTACATTTTCTCTTAGTCAGTTTTAAAGACGTAACATCAACGTTTTTACTCCATTTTTAATATTTCAAACTTTAAGAGGCAATTTTTGAAGAGAATTTTTAGAAAAATCTTTTGGATAAGTGTTTCTAACATCATTTTGATTAATTCTAATGGGTTTTAACTTGAATTTCATGATTTTGAATGTCCTAAATTAGGTTTTCGGTCTATGATCTTGAAACTTTAAGTGGTGATTTCTCTATTGATTTGAACCCAATTTTAGTGGGAATTTACCCACCAATTCCATTTTTCATGTAGAACTTGATTTTGAAGTCCATTTTTAGATTCAAAAAGTTTGAATTTTAGCAATATTTTTTACCATTTTGCTCCTAAACCTAATTCATGGAAATATGGGTATCATAATGCACCTCTTGATGCGTAGTATCTATTTTTGCTAGTGGTTGATCAATCCGAGGATCATTTGAAGGCTTGAGTTGGTTGAAAGCTTCTCCAGGTGCAGTTTCGACATTGTGGTAGGTTCGACTAACCTTTTTGAGACTGAAATTGAATTATTAAGCATGCTTATGTGATAATGTGAGATGTAGATTGAATTATGAGCCAATAACATGATATGATTGAATATGATATGAATGAATATTTGATGATGAAACGAGCTTATGTGTATGATATACTCTATATAAAGTGTTGCATTAGACCATACCCGATCCGGAGGTACAAGAGCCTGAGTAACCATGTTGGGGGTTTATACTCATCAACCATGGGAGGGTTTATACTTCGATACCGTATTGGTAACATATGATTACCATCAACCATGTGAGAGATTTATACCACACAACCACCAAGGGGTTTATACCTTGAATAACTAGCTTGGTCTCTTTTTCACATATGATATCCTATATGAGCATGAGTTATGTAAGCATGTTTTACTTAAGCATTGATCATACATGTCATATTGTATATTATGCCTACTGCTTAATATTATGCATTTTGATTATGATTACTATATATTGTTGCATTGCATCCTACATACTTAGTACATTCAAACGTACTCACGCCTATTCTATGCCTACATGATGTCACCATGTTGGGACTGGTGCCCAAGTTGATCATCCTCCTCCATGTGGCTAGTTTAGTGTTATTCAAGCTAGTTGGTGAATCCTCCACTTCGGACCTAGTGTATGATTCTTCTATTGTGTATTGATACAATCATCTTTATTGTTATTTTGACTATAAGGGTGAGCCCGGTTACTTTGTCTTGACCCCCGCTCTAATCTATGTATAAGAGGTGTTTGTTGGACATGTTATGTATCTATGATATGAGTTTAACTCTTGTCTTTTGACCATGACATTGTGTAAGCTTTTCCCTTAGCTCCGGTTTCCCTATTTTTGTATCTTTGATGCTTGATTTATTGCTTCCGCGACCAAAGATGTGTAAGGATGCTTTATGAGGCTTGCTTGGGGTCCCTTTGGGTTTCCCTTGCGCCATGTCACGTTTAGGCCCTAAGCGTGGGTCGTGACAAATATGGTATCAGAGCACTAGGTTGATAGATCCTCGGAGTCCAACACACCTCGTCGATTAGAGTCCTATTCATGGTTGTGAAGCGCGCTATGATTATAAATAGAAACCTATGAGGCATTTTAGGAAATGTTTTCCTTCTTCAAGTTCTAAGTCGTGCTATAGAGTTGTGGTAAGTTTTTTCCCCCTAATGATTGTTCTTTGCTATGCTAGATCATGCCAAACACTAGAGGAATACGAGCCCAAACTCCCAAGGAGCAATCTACCAATGGTGAGCTCCAGGATGCTCTTACTATGCTTGCCCAAGTGGTGGCCAACCAATTTTTCTAACAAGGGGCGCAAGCCCCTCATGCTACTACCTCGGGAACTATGGTAAGAGACTTCATGAGGATGAATCCTCTGATTTTCCTTGGGTCAAATGTGGATGAAGATCCACAAGAGTTCATTGATGAGGTCTATAAAATCTTGAATATCATGAAGTCTACAAGTTCATGATGGGGGGTCTCCGACTTGGTAAGTGAAGAATGCCGGTCCGCCATGGTAATTAGTGACATGGACTTGTCTCGGTTGATGATCTATTCCAAGCAAATGGAGGAGGAGAAATTGAGAAAGAAAAGGGGGCATGAGGCCAAGAGGGCCCAATTTGAGGGTAAATTCTAAAAGGGTGCTAAATTTTGTCAAGGCCAAGGGCAACCTCATGCTACCAATAGGGGATTTGCCAATGACTCCATAGGCCTCAAGGTGTTGGTGGGATGGATCCTATTGATGTGTGCCCTAAATGTGCAAGGAGCCATGGAGGCCCATGTTTAAAGGGTTCTTGTGCATGCTATGAATATGGGGAGCTTGGTCACAAGAAGGTAGATTGTCCAAGAAATTGTGGCAAGGTTCGAGGTGCTAATGCAGTCCCGTTAGGGAGAGGTGGCCCTCAAGATGGTGCCCAAAGGCACAATAGATTTTATGCTCTACATGGAAGGCAAGGGGTTAGTGAGGTCCCCGATGTTGTTACCTGTATGTTAAAAATCTTTGACTTTGATATGTATGCTTTGATTGATCCGGGTGCCACTCTTTCCTTTGTTACCCCTCTTGTTGCTAAAAAGTTCCATGTTGTCCCCAAGTTGTTGCATGAGTCATATGAAGTATCTACTGCTATTGGTGCCTCTATTGTTGCTAGGAAAATTTATAGGAGTTATCCTCTTTGTATTTTGCATAAGTTGTTGCCCTATGATCTTGTTGAATTAGACATGATAGACTTTGATGTCATTCTTGGGATGGATTGGTTGCATGCCTACTATGCTTCTATTGATTGTAGAACTTGTACGGTCAAGTTTCAATTTCCTAATGGACCGATCCTTGAGTAGGAATGTCGAGATGTGGTGGTCAAGGGTAGATTTATTTCATGCATTAAAGCCAATAAGCTGATTTCTAGGGAGTGTTTGTATCTTCTTGTGAGGGTTAAAGATGTGGAGTCCAAAGTCCCTTCCATTGAGTCGGTCCTCGTTGTGAACGAGTTGCTTGATGTCTTCCCAAATGACCTTCCCAGTATCTCTTCCGAAAGGGAGATAGATTTTGTTATAGATCTCCTTCTCGATACTCAACCTCTCTCCATTCCCCCTTACCATATGGCCCTGGCAGAGTTGAAGTGTTTAAAAGAGCAATTGAAAGATTTGTTGGAAAAGAGATTTATTAGACCTAGTCAATCACCTTGGGGTGCTCTGGTGTTGTTTGTGAAAAAGAAGGATGGGTCAATTAATTATGTGCATTGATTAGAGAAAACTCAATAGGGTCACTATAAAGAATAGATATCCTTTTTCAAGAATTGGTGACTTGTTTGACTATTTGCAAGGGGCTAGCTTCTTCTCTAAGATTGATCTTTGGTCCGAGTATCATCAAGTAAGGCTTAGGGAGTGTGATATTCCCAAGATGGCCTTCCGGACTAGATATGGACATTATGAGTTTGTTGTGATGTCATTTGGGTTGACTAATTCACTGGCCATCTTCATTGACCAAATGAATAGGGTCTTCAAACCTCACCTTGATTCCTTTGTTATGGTCTTCATTGATGATATTTTGATCTACTCACATAGTAGGGAGGAGCATATGGGGTATTTGTGGGTTGTGTTGCAAAGGTTGAGGGAGGACAGATTGTATGCCCAAATATGAGAAGTGTGAATTTTGGTTGAAGGAGGTTGCATTCTTGGGTCATGTGGTGTCGGGGGATGGTATAAAAGTGGATCCTAAGAAAATCGATGTGATTTGGAGTTAGCCTTGACCATTGACCCCCTCGGATATTAGGAGCTTCTTGGGCCTTGCAGGTTACTATAGAAGATTTGTGAATGGGTTCTCCTCCATTACTTCCCCTATGACCAAATTGACTCAAAAGAAGGTTAAGTTTGTGTGGATCGATGAATGTGAGAGAAACTTTCAAACATTGAAGGATAGGCTTGTGTCCGCTCCTATATTGCACTACCATATGGGCTTGAGGATTTTGTTGTGTATTATGATACATCTAGAGTCGGTTTTGGTTGTGTGCTAATGTAAAATGGTAAGGTCATAGCCTATGCTTCTAGGCAACTCAAAGTGCATGAAACGAACTACCCTACCCATGATCTAGAGTTAGCCGCCATTGTGTTTGCATTAAAGATTTGGTGTCATTATTTGGATGGGGTGCATGTCGATGTCTTCACTGATCATAAGAGCCTCCAATATGTCTTCACTCAAAAAGGTCCCAATTTGAGACAAAGGAGATGGCTAGAACTTTTCAAAGATTATGACATGAGTGTGCATTATCATCTGGGTAAGGCAAACGTGGTGGCAGATGCTTTGAGTCGGGTGTCCATGGGTAGCCTAGCTCATGTTGATGATGGTGATAGGGAAATGGCTAGGGAAGTGCATAGACTGGTAAGATTGGGGGTTAGGGTGGAAGAGGTAGGTGATGATGGTGTGGTTCTTGTTGATGGGTCTAAGTCTTCATTGGTTGATGAGGTGACAGCAAAACAAGATCTTGACTCCACCTTGCTTGAATTGAAGGCCTTGGTGAAAAAGGACAAAGTAGAGGTTGGTGAAAAAGGGCAAAGTAGAGGTTTTCTCCCAAGGGGGAGATAGTGCCGCTAGGTACCAAGGTAGGTTGTGTGTGCCTTGTGTTGATGGTTTGAGGGAGAAAATTCTTGATGAGGCCCATAATTCTTCTTATTCTATCCAGCCCGATTCACCAAAATGTATGGAGAATTGAGGGATGTGTATTGGTAGGGAGGCATGAAGAGGGACACTGCCATAGTTGTCAACAAGTCAACACTGAACATCAAAGGCAGGGTGGCCTAACCCAAGATATAGAGATTTCCAATTGGAAGTGGGAGGTGATTAAGATGGATTTTGTGGTTTGGTTGCCCAAGACTAGAAAAGGTTTTGATTCTATTTGGGTGGTGGTTGATAGGATGACAAAATCAGCTCAGTTTCTACCAATTAAGACCACATATGGGGCTGAAGAGTATGCAAGGCTGTACATCCATGAGTTAGTGAGGTTGCATAGGGTTACATTATCCATCATATCGGATCGTGGTGCAAAATTCACTTCACACTTTTGGAGGTCTTTTCAAAGGGGTCTTGGTACCAAAGTTCACCTTAGTACGACCTTCCACCCTCAAACAGATGACCAAGCCGAGCGAACCATTCAAACCCTTACGGATATGCTAAGGGCTTGTGTATTGGAGTTGAGGGGTAGTTTGGATGACCATTTTCCTTTGATTGAGTTTGCCTACAACAACAGGTATCACTCTAGTATCGGTATAGCTCCATTTGAGGCTCTGTATGGAAGACGTTGTAGATCACCGGTAGGTTAGTTTGGGGTTGGAGAGGTGGATTTATTGGGGCCGGATCTGATTATGGAGGCTCTTGAGAAGGTTAAGATGATTAGGGAAAGGTTGAGGACAACCCAAAGTCATCATTATGCCGATGTAAGAAGGAAATATCTAGAATTCCAAATAGGTGATTAGGTCTATTTGAACGTTTCTCCAATGAAAGGTGTGGTCCGTTTTGGTAAAAAGGGGATGTTGAGTCCAAGGTATGTTGTTCCTTATGAGGTGATAGAGAGGGTTGGTAAGGTAGTTTATGAGTTGAAGTTGCCTATAGTAATGAATTTTGTTCAACCGGTGTTCCATGTCTCTATGTTAAGAAAATGTGTTGGTGATCCTAATGGCATTGTGCCTCTTGATGTTGTGGGTGTTGTTAAGGATAACTTGACTTATGAGGAGCTTTCGGTTCAGATCTTGGATAGGCAAGTAAAGAGATTAAGGAACAAAGAGGTGGCATCCGTTAAGGTCTTTTGAGGAACCAACAAGTTGAAAGTGCTACATGGGAGGCCGAAGCGGACATCCAAAAGCGGTATCTTTATCT
Organism: Solanum medicagineum; assembly: GCA_026153255.1. Lineage (NCBI taxonomy): Eukaryota > Viridiplantae > Streptophyta > Magnoliopsida > Solanales > Solanaceae > Solanum > Solanum medicagineum. Next base: position 1,534 of record JAPFFP010059440.1, on the reverse strand, counting down.
TTTCCACCCCACTCAACCCTAAGGTACTAATCCTAAGTCCCCTGTGTGATTTCAAGTCCCATATTTCAGCCCCTAAGTCATTCATATGCATTCATGTTTAAGTTGGTAAAGTTATGATGATTTTACACTTATGTTGAGAATTTGAAAATGGTGTTTTACACGTTATGTTGCATTATTGTTGGGGCTGTTGTTGATGATCACTCTTTTCTTGTACATCTCTTTTACATTCGGGGACAAATGTTCCCAAGGGGGAGATATTGTAACGACCCCAAAAAGTGCCCAAAAATGTGCCTCGGAATGCACAGAATTTTAATTTTCATATATCTCAAAATCCCGTTAGTTATTTCAAAAATTCGAATGCAGATTCTTGTTCAGGAGGTCTAATTTAGGGGGAAAAGAACCCCTATTTAAGAGCAAAGATTTAGCATTACGAAATTTCAAGAATGCAAATTCCAGTGGGTTTTTCGCATTGCGTTCGCGGATCGCCCCTGTGTTATTTTGGACACTGTTTTTCAGCTTTGCTCCAAGACTTTACGTCTTGAGACTAAAAGTTCCAATACGTGTTTTTACCTATACTTAGTCATGTTTCACCTTCATATCATCCTAAACATTTCCCAAAATACTCAAACGCAGTTATATTTTCACTCCCTAAACTCAAGTCCCAAACCCTCATCCCAAGCTTAGGTTCTCCTTCAATGTTCTTTCGCTTCAAGTATCTATCTCCAATCTTCACCAAGTTCATCTCCAAGCTAAGGTATGTGAGTTTCTTTCATGGGTTCCTTTCACCCATGATACCCAAGCCTTCTTTTACTCAAATTGCATGATTTAAAGTTGATTTACAAATGGGTCTTGATTATTATGAAATTCACTGCACACTATGTTAAAGCTATGTAAAGTTGTGACTGTTTTGCTATGTTTTGAGCTATAAATCTTGGATCTATTGTAAGATTTGATGAGGGGTTTTGATGTATATTGCTTGAGGGTGTTGCAAGGTGTTGATTGATGGTTTTACAATGGATTTTCTTGCATGATTTCATCTCTAAATTGCATGGTTTTATACTACCATTTCACAAACTCTAAGTGTTTGATAAAAATGTTCGGATGTGGTTTCTTGAGGAATTGGAGGTCCAAAGCTTGAGATATGATATGAATGATTATTTGATGTTGAAATGAGCTTATGTATATGATATACTCTATATAAAGTGTTACATTAGAGCATACCCGATCAGGGGGGACAAGAGCCCAGGTAACCATGTTGGGGTTTATACTCATCAACCATGCAAGGGATTTATACTTCGTCACTATATTGGTAAGGTGTGATTACCATCAACCATGTAAGGGGTTTATACCACACAATCACCAAGAGGTTTGTATCTTTAATAGCTAGCTTGTTCGCTTCTACACATATGACATCCTATATGAGCATGAGTTACTTAAGTATGTTTTACTTAAGCATAGATCATACATGTCATATTGTATATTATGCCTATTGCTTAATATTATGCATTTTGATTATGATGCCTATCTATTGTTG
>JAPFFP010059430.1:0-27432 GCA_026153255.1 Solanum medicagineum | reverse complement strand
CGGAAGGGTTAGAAGGGTTTGTTGTGTATTGTGATGCCTCACGAATTGGTTTAGGTTGTTTTTTGATGCAAAATGGTACGGTGATAGCCTATGATTTTAGACAACTCAAGGTGCATGAAAAGAATTATCCTACTCATCATCTTGAATTGGCCGCCGTGGTATTTGCTTTGAAAATTTTGCGTCAATATTTTTATGGGTTGCATGATGATGTGTTTACCAATCATAAGAGCCTCCAATATGTATTCACTCAAAAAGATCTCAACTTGATACATGGAAGGTTGTTAGAGCATCTTAAGGATTATGATATAAGTGTGCATTATCATCCCGGTAAGGATAATGTTGTGGCGGATACTTTGACTAGGGTGTTTATGGGTAGCCTAGCTCATGTTGATGATGGTGGCAAGGAGGTGGCTCAAGAGGTCCAACGGTTGGTTAGACTGGAGGTTAGGTTGGAAGATGTTGACAATGGTGGTGTACTCGTGATTGATGGTTCTAAATCTTCATTTGTTGAGGGGGTGAAAGCAAAGCAAGATCTTGACTCCTCTTTTTTAGAATTGAAGGCCTTGGTGAGAGAGGGCAGGGCGGAGATTTTCTTCCAAGGGGGAGATGGTGCCCTTAGGTACCAAGGTAGGTTGTGTGTACCTAGTGTTGATGACTTGAGAGAGAAGATTCTTGATAAGGCTCAGAATTCTTCCTATTCCATTCAACCTGATTCTACAAAGATGTATAGGAAATTGAGGGATGTGTTTTGGTGGGATGGTATGAAGAAAGACATTGCTAAGTTGGTGACCGGTTTCCATAATTACCAACAAGTGAAAGTCGAAAATTAAAGGCCAGGTGGCCTAGCCCAAGATATGGAGATCTCTACTTCGAAGTGGGAGGAAATCAACATGGATTTTATGAATGGGTTGCCTAAAACTAGAAAACATGTTGATTCTCTTTGGGTGTGGCTATCTTGGTAAAAAGGGATTTGCATCTATCGATTGTGGATCCTCATAGAGTGTTGAGAAGGATTGGTAAGGTTGCATAAAGATTGGGGTTGCGTAGGGAATTGGGTATGGTTCGTCTGGTTCTTCATGCATCTAGGTTGAGGAGATGTGTTGGGGATTCAAGTGTTATAGAACTCTTTTAGGTTGTGGACGTCGCGAAGGAAGAGTTGACTTATGAAAACGTCTGGGGGAGAAGTTGGGTGGATATGAGTAAAGGTTGATTTGTAAGGGTGTAGTGTTCGTCAAGGTCCTTTGGGAGAATCATCAAGTTGAAAGTATCATTGTCACAACATGTTACGAACCTAAACTAGGTTATATATATCATGTATATGGAATGGGTAATAGACACATATGCTTAGGAGTGGGAGGGATGAAATAACGTCATTGGATCGATGATTATGGGTTGCTGCCCAAAGTTTATTTTTACATTAGATTAGACTGCCTAGAAGTCTTTCTTAGCTGCTAATACTAGTGTTATTTTCCTATATCTCAACGTCAACAATTCAAAACTATACGGACTTTAACCAAACTATCCTCAACACATCTACACATTAAAACAGCCTTAAAATCGTCCCTGAGTAGCACCAAAGCAGTCATGAAGGACGTGAGGCAATAGCCTTTCATCCATCGCCCCCAAGTCCCAATCAAATTCACACTTAAGATAGCAAAATGAAACTCGTTGTTAAGTGAAACAAAATCAGGACTGAAACCTTAGATTACTATCTATAACTTAAACCATGTCAGGAACATCTACTTGTCTTCCTAATCCTGCCTACAAACCATAGAGAAGTCACTACAAAAATAGGCAAGTGTGCAGCAACTTTCTAAGCACATGTTGTTCGACCTTTGTTCACAAGAATAACTAGCATATACTTCTTGTTTGTCGTAGGATAAGTATAACAAATAGATGGATATTTCCACTTACCTTGGCCTTCAAGATTCAAGTTTCCTTCAAGAACCCTAGAGGATTTTATTGGCTGCCTTGTGAAGTGAAGTAAAGATAAAAAAAGGAGTCTTTAGGAAAGCTGAAAATTGTTCCAAAGTGAAATGACTTAAGGGACTGTTTTTAAGCCATTTTAAAAGGACTCTTTTCGCCAAATTTCTATTGAGATTTTGACCACATATCAACACATATTAATAAGCTGGTGATGCAGCATCTTGGGCCTCTCACTTGGGCTTAAATGGGTCTCAAAGTTGATGGGCCTAGGTTGCCCATTTTCCTAATTCCTCTTAACTTAGTTTGGGCCCAATTAGTCAAGTGGGTTGTGATGTACTTGGGCCCTTTTATTATTCATCTTAGGCTGTAACTATTTTTCATTTACAATGGTAAAACATGGTCTAAAGTTACACTTAACACAAACTTTATTTATTATCGAACTTGGGAAGATTTGGCATCGGGCCTCGTCTCCGTTTAGCTACCATATTTAAGCTAAGCATGTAGGTGACTCACCTGCTAACTTCCTAAGTCCTACAAGCATCTCACTTCTTTTACCTCGTTTAAGGTTGTGATCTCCTCAATTTGACTTAAAACTTATTTACACTCGACCCTCTTCAGCGTTAGACATGCATGTCGCCCTCTAATTTGAGATTCAAGCACTTTTAATAATTGGCGCTAATTTGAAAAGCCATATCACATTTCATTTGCATAGTACTAGTATTGTAAGATGTGGGTGTTACAGGCCTAGACATGAAACGATGAATGGGGAAGCCCAAGGGACCCAAATCAAACCTCTTAACTTATCAGTACACATCCTTGGTTGCGGAAGCAATTAAATAACAACAGTAGATAGAAGAAAAGGGTAATATGGGGCTAAGAAACATCTTTCCCATCACAAAACATCAACGAGCCAAGATAGTCAAAGCTCATAGCGTCATTACACAACTTGTCCAACAACACCTCTAAACATAGAACTTAGCAGGGGCCAAGACAAGCAACCGGGCTCACCCTCATAATCAACCATACAATTAAAAGGAAAAGGAGTCTTCATACATATCATAAGATCAAAGAAATTGTCCCCGAAATAGAGGACTCGCCAACTTGCTTTGTAGAGATAGTACTAGCCACGGGGAGGATGAGGATGATCGTTAGGAGCTCCGGTTCCTATATGGTAACATCATGTAGGCATAGAGTATGCGTTACTACATTTGAATGTACTAAGTATGTAGGATGCAATGCATCAAGAGATAGGCAACATAATCAAAATGCATAAGTAGGCAATAAATGAGCATATGTCAATATGAAATGCATGAATGAGGCTTGTGGTAAAACACGCTTACATAGGACCTTTTTCATGTGTAGAAAGAGACCATCATTAGTAACCAAGGCCTACCACCTCCTTGGCGAAGCCATTGAGATACATACCCCTTAACATGGTTGCACGGGCCTACCACCTCCCGATCAAGGCAATTGAGGTACAAACCCCCCAACATGGTTGCACGGGCCTACTACCTCCCGAGTGGGGCAATTGAGGTATAAACCCCCCAACATGGTTACACGGGACTACTACCTCCCAAGCGAGGCAATTGAGGTACAAACTCCCAAACATGGTTGCACGAGCCCACTACCTCCCGAGCGAGGAAATTGAGGTACAAACCCCCCCCCCCCAACATGGTTGAATGGGCCTTCTACCTCCCGAGAGAGGCAATTGATCAACTTCCAACACTATAGATGCCACTCATGAAATCAACACATACAGATATCTCTTTCATCATCATAAAATCACTTAACTCATATACCATGCATTAGGCCTTCAACAACTTAAGAAGTATTAACCGGACATTTCATCAAACACTTGGCAGGTGTGTAATGCTAGTGTAAAACCATGCAATTCAAGAGTGAAATCATGCAATAAAGCTTAATGTAAAACAACCCACAAACACGTGGTAATACCCTCATGCAATATTCTTACGACCCAAGCCTAGGGCCCAGACGTGACTGGCAAATAAGGAACCCAAAGGAACACTAAACAAGCCTCATAGCATATCATTACACATCCTTGGTATCGGAAGCAATTAAAATGACAATAAGAGATAAGCATAAACAAGGGGAATTGGTACTAAGGGTAAACTTCCATATCATAAACATCAAGAAACAAGAGAGTCAAGGCTCACAACATAGATAAATAACATGTCCAACAACACTTCTACTACATAGATAAGAGCGGGGGCCAAGAAAAACAACCGGGCTCACCCTCATAGTCGATACATACATAAAGAAAGAGAGTCTTAGAACATACCATAAGATTTGAAACATCATCCCCAGAATGGAGGACTCACTAACAAGCTTGAGTGATATCGTACTAGCCACGTGGAGAAGGATGCTCAAGAGGGGCTCCAGTTCCTACATGGTGACATCATGTAGGCACAGAGTATGCATTAGTACGTTTGAATGTACTAAGTATGTAGGATGTAATCTAGAAAGGGGTAGGCAACATTATCGAAATGCATAATTATAAGCAAAAGATAGATATAACATCAATATGACTTGCATGATCAATGTTTAAGGTAAAATATGCTTGTAAATCATGGAAAAGGAATATAAACTTAATATGGAATGCATACTCAAACCCCTTTTATCAACCTTCATGAAATAGGCCAAATGGCCCCCACTCGTCTTAAGATATAACCTTTTTGGAGAGTGTTATCAATTCCCTTACCTTACGACATAGTTTTTTTGATAGGTAGTATAAGACGTCACCTACCTTACGATATAACCTTTTAGGCAGGAGCCGGGATTCATTCTACCTTACAGCATGGCCTTTTCGATAGAATGTCCACACATTATGATATGATCTTTTTGGTGGCAACCATTAGTCTTTCTACCTTATGGCATGACCTTTTCGATAGGGTATCCATATCTTACGATATGATCTTTTCGATAGGCACCATTAGTTATTTTACCTTACGGTATGACCTTTTTGGTAAGATGTCCATACCTTACATATGATCTTTTCGGTAAGAATTGTAGAACTAGATCATCAAACGATTACATTTTAAGCATCAAGAGAGGGCCTTCTCCATTTTCTCAAGAACATAACAAACATGGGAACCCAACAATCTACTTGCCACACCATAGGCACTTTTTCATGAAAACAACTCATATAAACATTTCTATCATCATCATAAAGTCATTCAACTCATATGCTATGTTTTACACACTCAACAACTCAAGAATTCATAACCGGAATTTTATCAAACACTTGGTGGTTATATAGTGCTAATGTAAAACTATGTAATTGAAGAGTGAAATGATGCAAGAAAATCCAATGTAAAACCATTAATAGATACTTGGTAATGCCCTCAAGCAATATACATCAAAACCCTTCATCAAATCTCACAATAGATCTTAGATTCATAGCTCAAAACATGCTAAAACAATCACAATTTCATAAACCCCAACATAGTGTGTAGTGAATTTCATAATAAGTAAAACTCATGCGTAAATCAAATTTAAATCATGCAATTTTAAGTAAAAGGAATCTTGGGCATCATGGGTGAAAGGAACCCATTAATGAAACCCACATACCTTAGCTTTGGAGAATAGCTTGATGAAGATTAGAGATGGAGACTTGAAGCTTGTTGAATTCCTTAAGATCCAGAGAGGGTTTTGGCACTTAAATTTTGAGAGAAATATAAGACAAGTGTTTGAGTGAGCATTGGGGAAATGTTTAGAATGATTTGAGAGTGAAATAAGGCTAAGTATAGATATTTTCACATATGGGAACACTTAGGCCCAAGACTTAAAAGTCTTGGACCGAGTTAAAAAATTGAGCAGAAATTACACTGAGGCGGGTCACACCTGTAATGCGGATTCCTTACTGGAATTCGACACTTTGAAATTTGAAATTGTGAATCACTCTCTCTAAACTCGGGGTTAGACCCTCTCCCTACTCAATTTGCCCCCTGAACAAGAATATGAAGTCGGATTTTTGAAATCACGGGCAGATTTTTAGATATATGGAAATTACGATTTCGGGCACTTTTGAGGCATATTAACTAGCACTTTTTGGGGTCGTTTCATATCTCCACCTTGGGAACATTCATCCTTGAATGTTAAAGAAATGTACAAGAGAACAGTATTCATAAAGAGGTTAGCCCCAGCAAGAATGCAACAATATACTTTAAAATACCATTTCCAAATTCTCAACATAAGTGTAAAATCACCATGAACCTTTTTAATGTAAACATGAATGCATCTAAATGACTTAGTGGCTGGAACATAAGACATGAAATCACATAAAGGGGTTTGACATGATATCATAAGCTTGAATAGAATAAAAGAGGCATAGGTAACGCCCGGTTCCCTGAGAGACACTTTCGGCTTCACGATTCTTCCAAAGGGCCTTGACGAACACCACATCCTTATTAACCAACTTCTCCAACCCTTCCATCCAATACCTCCACCTTGACCTCTTTCTAAGTCAACCTATCCTCCACAAAAACCACAATCTCAATGAGTTCTATAGCACTAGAGTCACCAACACATCCCCTCTACCTAGAAGCATGAAAAGTCGGACAAACCATAACCATATCCCTAGGTAATTCCAATCCGTAAGCAGCCTTACCAACCTCCCTCTACATTCTACAATGACTCACAATCCTAATCTCAATTGTGCACCTTAAACACACCTAGTCCACTTGGTACCATAAACCACTATCTGCTCCTTGGGAGACAACCTCCACTCTACCTTCCTTCACTCAAAATCTCCAACTCTAATAAGGCAGAATCAAGGCCTTGCTTAAACTAGACCTCCTTAACTAAAGAAGATTTGGAGCCACCAAGAACATTGTACTACCATTCTCAATTCCCCTCAACCTAACTTCCAATCTAACCAATCGATGGACCCCACTAGTCTCCTCTTTGCCAACATTATCCATATATGCTAGGCTACCCATAGGCACCCTACCTAGAGCACCAACCACAACATTAGCCTTATCGGAAAAAAATAATGCACACTCATACCATAATCCTTAAGGAGCTCTAACCACCTTCTTGTTACCCACAATTCACACTCATACTATTTAGCAAATAATCTCTCATCCCCAAGACTTGCAATACTACCTCGAATTGATTCACAAGCTCTAAATAAATCAATGCTTTACCACTAGAGGCTATCTCCAACATGCCAAGGTAGGGTTTTAAGACCCTATTCATGAAACCCATAAATATAGTCGGTGCATAAGTCAACCAAACAACTCAAACAATACTCAAATCCTCACCCTTAGTCTGGAAAGATACTTAGAAATATCAGCTACCCTCATCCTCACTTAGAGACAAAACCCGAAACAAGAATCAAGCTTAGAGAAGTGACTAACCGATTGTAGTTGACCAAATGAATCGACCATCTTTAACCATCATATTACAACCTTATGGGTTTTACACTCATTGGAAGCAAGCTATGCAGGTAGCCCAAACTACCCCAAGACCTCCAACATATCAAGCTAAGTTCAACAAAAATCAGAAGACCCTATGCAATAAGAACATGAACAACCCCTAAACCCTTCTAGCAACAATAGACTCACATAATCATACCCTACTAGCAACAAAAAGGAACAATGAAAGGAAGAGTAACCCCCGGAACCATCAAAGCATGCACAACAACATCAAGAAAAGCCTTTAACATACCGGTAGCATCATCAGGAACCTCTACCCCTCCTTGCCTTCTTTGAAAAGCATTGAACCGATTACTTTTTAGAGCAACTCCTTGATCGACATCACCACCTTTACCCTTGTTTTGAGCATATGGGAAATCCGAGATTTTGTGACCCATTTCACCACAGCAAAAGCTTTCACCCCTGTTCCTCTAACATGTACCAGCATGTTTCCTCCCACATTTTGGGCATCTAGGATGAGTCGCCCTATAATCTCTTTGGGGCCTTGGGTTCAACACCTCATTCTTAACAACCCTCTTTCTTGGAGCAAAGTCGGACTCTAGACCTTAGGAGCCTCCATCCAATCGAGTCCTCTTGACCTCATTGCCCGTTCTTTTCCTCAACTTCTCCTCCTTGTAACAACCCCAAAAAGTGCCCAAAAATGTGCCTCAGAATGCTTGGAATTTTAATTTCCATATATCTCAAAATTCATTTCTTATTTCAAAAATCCAACTTTATATTCTTGTTCAGGTGGTCCAAATTAGGGGGAGAAGGGTCTAATCCCGATTTAAGAGCAACCGTAGCAAAATTTAATTTTTTCAAAATTTCAATTTCCAAAGACAATCCGCGATAGCTCCTTGATGCTCCTGTGTCGCGGAGCAGTGTTAATTTTGCCCAGTTTTGTTTTCTCGTCCAAGACTTTTATGTCTTGAGCTAAGTGTTCCCAAACATATTTTTACCTATGCTTAGTTCTATTTCACACTCACATCATCCTAAACATTTCCCAATACTCACTCCAATGCTTAGCCATATATTTTACTCCTAAATTAAAATATCAAAACCCTCATCCGGAAGTAAATCAAGCTTCAAGGCACCATTTTCAATCTTCACCAAGAGCTTCCCAAAAGCTAAGGTATGTAGGTTTTTGCCATTGGGTTCTTCCACCCCCAGTGCCCTTATCTCCTTTTTATATAATTTGCATGATTTAAAGTTAATTTTACATGTGGGTCTTGTATGTTAAGAAATTTACTACACAGTGATTTTAGTTCATTGTTTTATCAGGTTTTGAGCTCTAAATCTTGGATTTGATGAGGGGTTTTAATGTGAATGTCTTGGGGTGTTACAAGGTGTTGATTGATGGTTTTACAACAGATTTTCTTGCATGATTTCATCTCTATATTTCATGGTCTTTTACCCCTATTACACGCCCCAATTGTTTGATAAAATGTCCAACTAGGGTTTCTTGTGGAAATGATGGTCGAAAGCATGAGATATGTTATGATTGACTATATGATGATGAAATGAGCTTATGTATATGATATACTCTATATAAAGTGTTGCATTAAAACATACCAGATCCGAGGGGACAAGAGCCCGGGTAACCATGTTGGGGGTTTATACTCATCAACCATGTGAGGCGTTTATACTTCGTCACCATGTTGATAAGGTGTGATTATTATCAACCATGTGAGAGGTTTACACTACACAACCACCAAAGGGCTTATACCTTGAATAGGTAGATGGGTCTCTTCTACATATATGATATTCTATATGAGCATGAGTTATTTAAGCATGTTTTACTTATGCATTAATCATACATGCCATATTGTTATATTATGCCTGTTGCCTATTGTTATGCATTTTGATTATGATGCCTGTTCTTGTTGCATTGTATCCTACATACTTAGTACATTCATATGTACTAATTCATACCCTTGCCTACATGATATCACCATATAGGAACTCGAGCCCAAGTTGACCATCCTCCTCCATGTGGCTAGTGCGGTGCTATTCAAGCTAGTTGGTGTGTCCTCTATTTTAGGGAGCTTAGTCTTTGATTCTCTTACTTTGTATTGAGACACTCTACTTTATGTTCTATTTTGACTATGAGGATGAGCCCGGTTACTTTATCTTGGCCCCCGCTCTTATCTATATATTTAGAGGTGTTTATTGGACAAGCTATGTATCTATGGTATGAGTTTTGACTCCTTGTCGTTTGATGATATTGTTTTGCAAGCTATCCCTTAATCCTTTTGCCCCTTAATCTTATTTTATGTTTCTTTTACATGCTTCCACGACCAATGATGTGTAATGATAAGTTGATAGACTTGATTGGGGTTCCTTCAGGTTCCCCACTCGCAGTGTCACGTCTAGGCACTAAGCTTGGGTCATGACAAACTTGGTATCAGAGCACTAAGTTGATGGATCCTTATATTCCAACACATCACATCGATTAGAGTCCTATTCATAGTTGTGAAGCACGCCATGATTATGAATAGGAGGCTTTGAGGCGTTTTAGGAAAGGTTTCCCTTCTTCATGTTCTAAGTCATGTTATAGAGTTGTGATAAGTATTTACCCCCTAATGATTATTCTTTCCTATGCTAGATCATGCCAAATACTAGAGGAAGACGGGCCTAAACTCCCAAGGAGCAACCTACCAATGGTGAGCTCTGAGATGCTCTTACTATTCTTGCCCAAGTGGTGCCCAACCAAGTCCGACAAGGGGCCCAAGCCCCTGATGCTACTACCTCGGGAGCTAGGGTAATAGACATCATGAGGATGAATCCTTTGGTTTTCCATGGGTCAAAGGTGGATGAAGATCCACAGGAGTTCATAAATGAGGTCTACAAAATCTTGAATATCATGGGTGATGGGCTGAATGAAAAGGTGGAAATGGCATCATACCAACTCAAAAGAGTAGCCCAAATTTGGTATGAGCAATGGAAGGGTGAGAAAGGAAATGGTTATGTGATTCTTTGGGAATAATTCAAATTGGTTAATTAATTGGTTTTTCCCACTTGGGCTTAGGGAAGCAAAGTTGGTAGAGTTTATGAACTTGAAACAAGGTGCTATGATTGTGAGAGAGTATGGCGTCAAATTTAATCAACTTTCAAAGTATGTTCCTCACTTAGTGGTCGATCCTAGGTGAAGGATGAATAAATTTGTGATGGGGGTCTCCGACTTGGTGAGTGAAGAATGCCGGTCCACCTTGCTAATTAGTGACATGAAATTGTCTTGGTTGGTGACCTATGCTAAGTAAAAGGAAGAGGACAAATTGAGGAAGAGAAGGGGACATGAGGCCAAGAGGGCCCATTTTGAGGGTAAATTCCAAAAGGGTGCTAAATTTTGTCAAGGCCATGGTCCTTCTCATGCTACTAATAGGGGGTTTGTCAATAACTTCCGTAGGCCGCAAGGTGTTGGTGGGGTGACTCCTAATGATGTGTGCCCTAAATGTGGAAGAAGCCATAGAGGCCCATGTTTGAAGGGTTCTACTACATGCTATGAATGTGGAGAGCTTGGTCATAAGAAGGTAGATTGTCCAAGAAACCGTGGAAAAGTTTAGGGTGCAAATGCAGTTCCATTGGGTAGAGGTGGTCCTCAAGGTGGTGCGCCAAGGCACAACTAGTTTTATGCTCTACATAGAAGGCAAGAGGTTGATGAGGTCCCCGATGTTGTATCGGTATGTTGAAAATCTTTGATGTTGATGCATATGGTTTGATTGATCTAGGTTCCACCCTTTCCTTTGTTGCCCCTTTGTTGCTAAAAAGTTCCATGTTGAGTCGAAGTTGTTGCATGAGTCATATAAGGTGTCTACTCTTATTGGTGCATCTATTGTTGCTAGAAGGGTGTATAGAAATTGACCGATTTTGCATCTTGCATTAAATCTTACCTTGTGATCTTGTTGAATTAGACATGGTTGATTTTGATGTTATTCTTGGAATGGATTAGTTGCATGCATACTATGCCTCTGTTGATTGTAGAACCCGTAGGGTCAAGTTCCAATTCCCAAATGAACCCATCTTTGAGTGGGAAAGTCATGATGTGGTGGTAAAGGGTAGGTTCATCTCTTGCATTAAAGCCTATAGGTTGATTTCCAAGGGGTGTTTGTATCATCTTGTGAGGGCTAAATATGTGGAGTCCAAGGTTCCTTCCATTGAGTCAGTCCCAGTTGTAAATGAGTTTCTTGATGTCTTCTCAAATGACCTTCCCGGTGTCCCTCCCGAAAGGGAGATAGATTTTGGCATAGGCCTACTTCTGGGTACTCAAGCTATCTCCATTCCCCCTTACCGTATGGCCCCGACAGAGTTGAAGGAGTTAAAGGAGCGATTGAAAGATTTGTTGGAAAAGGGATTTATTAGACCTAGCCAATCCCCATAGGGTACCCTGGTGTTGTAGGTCACTTAGAACGTGCATTGACTATAGTCAATTCAATAGGGTCACTATAAAAAATAGATATCCTCTTCCAAGAATTGATGACTTGTTTGAACCATTGCAAGGGGCTATCTTTTTCTCTAAGATTGATCTTCAGTTCGGGTATCATCAAGTAGGAGTGAGGGAGTGTAATATTCCTAAGACGGCCTTCCAGACTAGATATGGGCTTATGGTGATGTCCTATGGGTTGACTAATGCACCGGCCATCTTCATGGACCTAATAAATAGGGTCTTCAAACCCTACCTTGATTCCTTTGTTGTAGTCTTTATTGATGATATTTTGATCTATTCACATAGTAGGGAAGAGCATATGGGCTATTTGAGGGTTGTGTTGCAAAGATTAAAGGAGGAGAGATTGTATGCTAAATATGACAAGTGTGAATTTTGGTTGAAGGAGGTTGCATTCTTAGGTCATGTGTCGGGGGATGGTATAAAAGTGGATCCTATGAAAACCGATGTGATTAGGAATTCACCTAGGCCATTGACTCCGTTGGATACTAGAAGCTTCTTGGGACTTGCGGGTTACTATAGAAGGTTTGTGAATTGGTTCTCCTCCATTGCTTCCCCCATGACAAAATTGACTCAAATGAAGGTTAAGTTTGTGTGACTGATGAATGTGAGAAAAGCTTCCAAACATTGAAAGATAGAATTGTGTCCTCTCCTATATTGTCACTACCGGATGGGCTTGAGGGATTTGTTGTGTATAGTGATGCATCTAGAGTTGGTTTGGGATGTGTGCTAATGTAAAATGATAAGGTCATAGCCTATGCTTCTAGGCAACTCAAAGTGCATGAAAAGAACTACCCCACCCATAATCTTGAATTGGCCATCGTGGTGTTTGCATTAAAGATTTGACATCATTATTTGTACGGGGTGCATGTTTGTATATTCGCCAATCATAAGAGCCTCCAATATGTCTTCACATAAAAAGATCTCAATTTGAGACAAAGAAGGTGGCTAGAACTCCTTAAGGACTATGTGCATTACTATCCCGGTAAGGCAAATGTTGTGTCGGATGCTTTGAGTCAGGTGTCTATGGGTAGCCTAGCTCATGTGGATGGTAGCGATAGGGAGATGGCTAGGGAGGTGCATAGATTGGCTATATTGGGTGTCAGGTTGGAAGATGTGGGTAATGGTGTTGTTGTAGAAGATGGTTCTTAATCTTCTTTGGTTGATAAGGTGATAGTAAATCAAGATCTTGACTCCTCCTTGCTTGATCTGAAGGCCTTGGTGATAGAAGGCAAAGTAGAGGTTTTCTCCCAAGGGCGTGATGGGGCCCTTAATACCAAGGTAGGTTGTGTGTGTCTTTTGTTGATGGTTTCAGGGAGAAGATTCTTGATGAGGCCTATAATTCTTCTTATTCTATCCACCTCGGTTCCATCAAAATGTATAGAGACTTAAGGGATGTGTATTGGTGGGGAGCCATGAAGAGTTACATTGCCAAATTTATTTTCGGTTGCCATAGTTGTCAACAAGTCAAAGCCGAACACAAAAGGTCGGGTGGCCTAACCTAAGACATAGAGACTCCTACTTGGAATGGGAGGTGATTAATATGGATTTTGTGGTTGGGTTACCAAAGACTAGAAAAGGTTTTGATTTCATATGGGTCATGATTTATAGGATAACGAAATTGACTCACTTTCTACCTGTTATGACTACATATAGGGCTGAAAAGTATGCAAGGTTATACATCCATGAGTTAATGAAGTTACATAGGGCCCCTTTATCCATCATATTGGATTGTGGTTGACAATTCACTTCACACTTTTGGGGGTCTTTTCAAAGGGTTCTCGGTACTAAAGTTCACCTTAGTATGGCCTTTCATACTCAAACAGATGGCCAAGCCAAAAGAACCAGTAAAACACTTGAAGATATGCTTAGGGCTTGTGTATTGGTTCTTAAAGGTATTTGGGATGATCATCTTCCATTGGTTGAGTTTTCCTACAACAATGGCTACCACTCTAGCATCGATATAACTCCTTTTGAGGCTTTTTATCAGAGACATTGTAGATCACTGGTGGATTGGTTTGAGGTTTGAAAGGTGGCTTTATTGGGACCGGATCTGGTCATGGAGGCTCTTGAGAAGGTTAAGATGATTAGGGAAAGGTTGAGAACAGCCCAAAGCCGTCAAAAATCCTATGGCGATGTAAGAAGGAAAGATCTAGAATTCCAAGTGGGTGATTGGGTCTATTTGAAGGTTTCTCCAATGAAAGATGTGGTCCATTTTGATAAAAATGGGAAATTGAATCCAAGGTATGTTGGTCCTTATGAGTTGATAGAGAGGGTTGGCACGGTAGCTTATTAGTTGAGTTGCCTAGTGAAATAAGTTTGGTTCACTCGGTGTTCCATGCCTTTATGTTGAGAAAATGTTTTGGCGATCATAATGCCATTGTGCCTCCGGATGTTGTGGGTGTTGTTGAGGATAATTTGACTTATGAGGAGGTTTCGGTTCAGATCTTGGACAGGCAAGTAAAGAAATTAAGGAACAAAGAGGCGGCATCCGTTAAGGTCCTTTGGAGGAACCAACAAGTTGAAAGTGCTACATGGGAGGCCGATGCAGACATGCAAAAGTAGTATACTTATCTTTTCCACTCCACTAAAACTTAAAGTACTAATTCTAAGTCCCCTATGTGATTTTTAAGTCTCATATTTAGTCTATATCATTCATATGCATTCATGGTTAAGTTGGTAAACTTATGATGATTTTACACTTATGTTGAGAATTTAAAAATGGTGTTTTACATGTTATGTTGCATTCTTGTTGGGTCTAATTTGTTGATGATCCCTCTTGTCTTGTACGTCTCTTTTACATTCAGGGACGAATGTTCCCAAGGGGAAGATATTGTAACGACCCCAAAAAGTGCCCAAAAATGTGCCTCAAAATGCCTGGAATTTTACTTTCCATATATCTCAAAATCCGTTCATTATTTCGAAAATCCGACTTCATATTCTTTTTCAACGGGTCCAAATTAGGGGGAGAAGGGTCTAACCCCAATTTTAGAGCAACCGTAGCAAAATTTGATTTTCTCAAAACTTCAATTTCCAGAGACGATCCGCGACAGCTCCGCAACGCGCCTTTGTCGCGGAGCAGTATTAATTTTGCCCAGTTTTGTTTTCTCGGTCCAAAACTTTTAAGTCTTTCTGAAGTGTTCCCAAATGTGTTTTTACCTATACGTAGTCCTATTTCACCCTCATATCATCTTAAACATTTCCCAATACTCACTCTAACACTTAGCCATATTTTTCACTCCAAAATTCAAATCTCAAAACCCTCATCCGATTTCCTTCAATCTTCAACCCTCCATGGGTGAAACCTTCATATAGACCCAATCACCAACCTTAAATTCAATATCCCTTCTCCTCACATTGGCATAGGACCTTTGACGACCTTGGGCTATTTTCAACCTTTTTCTAATCAACCTCACTTTCTCTAGGGCTTCCATCACCAAATTCGGACCCAACAAATCCATCTCTCCCACTTCACACCACCCAAATAGTCACAAACTTAGCAATGTCTTTCTTCATACCTCCCCACAAAAACTCATCCCTCAAATCTCCATACATTTTTGTAGAACCAAGGTAATAGAATAGGAAGAATTGTGAGCCCCAACAAGAATCCTCTTTCTCAAGTCATCCACACTAGGTACACACAACCTACCTTGGAACCTAAGGGAACCATCTTCCCCTTGGGTGAAAACCTCTATCTTGCCACCTCTCACCATGGCCTTCAATTCTAACAAGGAGGGATCAAGATCTTGCTTTAGTTTTACCTCATCAACCATGGAAGATTTTGAACCATCAACAACCATAATACCACCATTATCAACCTCTTCCAACCTAACCCCCAATCTAGCCAACCGATGAATTCTCTATCCACCTCTTTGCCTCCATCATCAACATTTGCTAGGATACCCATAGATACCCTACTCAAAGCAACAACCACAATATTAGCCTTACCGGGGTGATAACACACACAATTATCATAATCCTTAGGAATCTCTAACCATATTCGTTGTCTCAAGTTGAGCACATATTGGAGGATCTTATGGTTGGTAAATACATCAACAAGCACCCCATACAAATAATGACAACGAATTTTCAAAGCAGAAACTATGGCAGCTAATTCAAGATCATGAATAGGATAATTCTTTTCATGCACCTTAAGTTGCCTAGAGGCATAAGCTCTACCTTACCATTTTGCATCAATACCCAACCCAAACCAATTTGTGAGGCACCACAATACACACAAACCCTTCTAACCCTTCCAGTAGTGACAAGATAGGAGCGGACACAAGCTTATCCTTCAAAGTTTGGAAACACCTTTCACAATCATCAGTCTACACAAATTCGCCTTATTTTGGGTCAACTTAATCATGGGAGAAGCAATAGAAGAGAACCCATTAACAAATCTCTAGTAGTAACCTGCTAAGCCCAAGAAACTTCCAATGTCTGATGGAGTCAATGGCCTAGGCCAATTTCTAATCACATCCGTCTTCTTAGGATCCACCTTAATGCCATCCCCCGACACCATATGACCTAGAAAGTCAACCTCCTTCAACCAAAGTTCACACTTCTCATACTCAGCATACAACTTCTCTTTCCTCAAGAATTGCAGCACTACCTCCAAATGCTACATAAGCTCTAAATAATCCAATGCTTCATCACTAGAGACCACCACAAACATAACAAGGTAGGGATTAAAAACCCAATACATGAGACCTATTGACATAACTAGTGCATAAGTCAAACCAAAAGACACCACCCAAATTCAAAATATCAGAAAGGACATTTACTAACTCATTGATCACTAAAAACAACTCAATAGAAATAACTTAAGTTCAACATCCTATCTCTTACAAGATGATAAATCCAACCTTTAGAGATCAATTAGGCATTAAGACAAGAAATAAACTTACTCCTTCACTACCACTTTCAATTCCCTCACTCAAGGACAGGTTCATTAGAGAGTTGGAATCTAACTCTACGGGCCCTACAATCAACGGAAACACAATGCATGCAACTAATCCACCCCAAGTATGGCATAAATATCCACCATACCTAACTCAACAAGGTCATAAGGAAAGACTGAATGCAATATGAACACAGTACAATCTCTATGAACTTTCAAGTAAACAATATACTAATCAATAAGGTTAACACCGAAGAGAAGTTCACAGAACAATTCGGGGCATACATGAAGCCCACTAGCAACAAAAGGAATAATGAAAGAGGTAGTGGCACCTGGACCTATCAATGCATGCACAATAAGGTCAAAGGAAACTTTAACTTACCGGTAGCAACATCGGGCGCCTAATCCCCTCCTTGAGCCTCTTGATCAATATGACTATCTTGATCTCGAGGTTGACCACCCTTACACCTCTTTCAAGTATGTGGATAATCAACTACCTTGTGGGCCACCACACCACAACCATAACATGCATTGTATTTCCTCAAGCATTGACCGCTATGGTTCTTACCACAACCATGGCGCTTAGGTTTAGTCATCCCACTATTGCTACCTTGGAACTTCGGGTTTATCATTCTATCAATAACAAGCTTCTTGTTTAGTGCACTAGAGGACCCTTGGCCTCAAGATTCGTGATCTTGTTGGAGATACTCACTCTTAGAAGTTGGGAAGACACCCTCATACCGAGCCTTCTTAGACTCCCCACTTCTCCTTTTTCGAGCATATGAACAATCAACTATCTTTTGGTCCATCTTACCATACCTATAGCATTCACCCGTGTTCCTCAAATATGTGTCATCGTGTTTCCTCCCATACCTTGGGCATCTAGGTGAGTGGTATATGGATGCCTCTCCAATTCAGGCTCTCTTGGCCTTCTTCTCCACTCTTACCATTTGAAGTCTCAAGGGTACACACCAATCAGTTGAGTTGCGCAGTCACGGCCTTGGCCAATACCCAAAGAGCATTGCGAAC
Organism: Solanum medicagineum; assembly: GCA_026153255.1. NCBI lineage: Eukaryota > Viridiplantae > Streptophyta > Magnoliopsida > Solanales > Solanaceae > Solanum > Solanum medicagineum. The sequence goes on along the minus strand of JAPFFP010059430.1, from coordinate 9,701 downwards.
CTCCGCATTGATATGTTTCCATCCGAGTAGCTTGAGATATATTCTGAAATGTAATAGTTCGAAATTAGTAATAAGTCCTAGAGGACCTAACCCTACCGCATGACATAGAACATGAAGAAGTGAAACATTTCCTAAAACGCCTCACAACCTCCCATTAATAGTTGTGGCTCACTTCACAACCATGAATAAGACTCTAATCAACACGGTGTATTGGACGTCGAGGACCATTAACAACCTAATGCTTTGATACCATGTTTCTCATGACCAAAGCCTAAGGCCTAGATGTGACACAATGAATGATGAACCTTAAGGGACCCCAATTAAGTCGCTTAACTTATCATTACATGTCCTTGGTTGCGAAAGCAATAAAATAACAACAATAGATAGAAAAAAAGGGTAATACGGGGTAAAGGGATATCTTTCCAATCACAAAATCAAACAGCCAAGATAGTCAAAGCTCATAACATCATTACATAACTTGTCCAATAACATCTCTAAACATAGAACTTAGTGGAGGCCAAGACAAGCTACCGGGCTCACCCATATAGTCAAGCATCCAATAAAATGGAAAGAAAGTCTTTATACATAGCATAAGATCAAAGACATTGTACCCAAAATTGAGGACTCACCAATTTGATTCGTAGAGATGGTACTAAGAACGGGGAGGATGAGGATGATCGTGAGGAGCTCTGAGGCCTACATTGTAACCTCATTTAGAGTATGCATTAGTATGTTTGAATATACCAAGCATGTAGGATGCAATGAAAAAAGAGATAAACAACATAATTGAAATGCATAAGTAGGCAATAAATGAGCATACATCAATATGGAATGCTTGAATGAGGCTTGCAGTAAAACATGCTTACATAGGACATTTTTCATGTGTAGGAAGAGACGATCATTAGTAACCAAGGCCTATCACCTCCTTGGTGAGTCAATTGAAGTACAAATCCATCAACAGGGTTGCACGGGCCTACTATCTCCCGAGCGAGGCAATTGAGGTACAAACCCCCCAACATGGTTGCATGGGCCTACTAACTCCTGAGCACGGCAATTGAGGTACAAACACCCGAATATGGTTTCATGGGCTACTACCTCCCGAGCGAGGAAATTGATGTAAAAACCCCCTAACATGGTTGCAAGGGTCTACTACCTCCCGAGTGAGGCAATTGAGGTACAAACCCCCCCCCCCAACATTGTTGCACGAGCCTACTACCTCCCGAGCGAGGCAACTGATCAACTTTCGACACTATATATGCCATTCATGTAATCAACACATATACACATCACTTTCATCATCATAAAGTCACTTAACTCATATGCCATTCATTAGGCTTCAACAACTAAAGAAGCATTAACCGGACATTTTATCCAATACTTGGCGATTGTGTAATGCTAGTGTAAAAACCATGCAATTCAAGAGTGAAATCATGCAAGAAAACATAATGTAAAACCACCCACCAATACTTGGTAATACCCTCATGCAATATACATCAAATCACAAGATAGATGTAAGATTCATAACTCAAAACATGCTTAAATAGTCACACATTTACAAAAACCCAACATAGTTCATAGTCAAATTCATAATAGGAAATTCATAAGTAAAATCAACTTAGAAATTAGTAATTTAGGTAAAAAGGAAGATTTTATCCAATACTTGGCGGTTGTGTAATGCTAGTGTAAAAACCATGCAATTCAAGAGTAAAATCATGCAAGAAAACATAATGTAAAACCACTCACCAACACTTGGTAATATCCTCATGCAATATAAATCAAACCCCTATATCAAATCTCAAGATAGATGTAAGATTCATAGCTCAAAACATGCTTAAATAGTCACAAAATCCCAACATAGTTCATAGTCAAATTCATAATAGAAAATACATAAGTAAAATCAACTTAGAAATTAGTAATTTAGGTAAAAAGGAAGACTAGGCACCATGGGTGAAAGGGCCCAATGGTTGAAACCCACATACCTTGACTTTGGAAAATCTTTGATGAAGATTGGAGATAGAGACTCTAAGCTTGAGTTAAATACTTAAGATCCGGATGAGTTTTTGTACTTGGATTTTGGGTTGAAATATTTGTCTAAGTGTTTGAGAGAGTATTGAGGAATGTCTTGTATGATATAAATGTGAAATATGGCTAAGTGTAGGTATTTTCACACATAGGAAGACTTACGCCAAAGACCCAAAAGCCTTGGACCGAATTAATAAAACTGGCCAATTTTAACACTGAGGCGCACCCCCGGGGTGCGAATCCTCACGGCATATCGCATTCTTGGAAAATTGAAATTGTGATTCGTTTGCTGTAAAATCAGGGTTAGATACATTCCCCACTCAATTTTCCCCCTGATCAAGAATATGAAGTTGGATTTTTGATATCACGCATGGATTTTGAGATATACAGAAATTACGATTTCGGGCACTCTCGAGGCAAATTTTCGGCACATTTGGGGTCGTTCAGTCAGTAGGAAGCCGAAACAGACATGAAGAAGTAACACTCGTACCTATTTCATTCTATTCAAGCTTACGATAATATAACAAGTCCTTTTTATGATTCCAAATCTTAGGTTTCATCCCCCATGTCATTTGTATACATTTATGTTTAAATTGACAAGTCATGGTGATTTTTACACTTATGTTGAGATTTTTGAAATGATGTTTAAGTGCATTATTGCATTCTTTTTTGGGTTGATTTCTTCATGATTACTCTTCTTATGTATGCATCTTTGACATTAAGGGAATGAATGTTCCCCAGGGGGGAGATATTGAAACTACCCCGAAAAGTGCTTGAAAATGTGCCTCAGAAGTGTCCAAAATCATAATTTTCATATATCTCAAAGACCATGTGTGATATCGAAAGTTCGACTTCATAATGTTGATCAGGGAGTAAAAATTGAGTGGAGAATAGGATATCCTCGATTTTAGAGCGACTAAATCCAAAATTTCAATTTTCCAAAATGCAAATTCCAATGAGCTCTACACCCCTGGCACGACACGGCCAGGGGGCACAAATGTGTTATTTTTGCCCAGTTTTGTTGATTCGGTCCAAGGCTTTTAGGTCTTGGGCTTAACTTTTCCCATGCATAAAAGTACCTATACTTAGCCATATTTCAACACCATATCCTACAAGACATTCCCCGATACTCTCTCAAACACTTAGACAAATAGTTCACTCAAAATTCAAGTGCCAAAACTGATTCTGAATCTTAAGGATTTCGTTCAAGCTTCAAGTCTCCATTCCAATCTTCATTGAGGTATGTGGGTCTCAACCGTTGGATCCTTTCACCCGGTTCCCAAGCTTTCTTTTTACCTAAATTGCATGTTTCTAAGTTGTTTTACTCATGGGTCTTACATAGTGTGAATTTGAATATGAACTATGTCGGGGTTTCATAAACTTGTGATTGTTTAAGCATATTTTGAGCTATGAATCTATGAACTATTTTGAGATTTGATGAAGGGTTTCAATGTATATTGCATGATGGTATTACCAAGTGTTGGTTGGTTGATTTACTTCTAGTTTTCTTACGTGATTTCACTCTTGAATTGCATGGCTTTATACTAGCATTAGACGCCTACGAAGTGCTTGATAAAATGTCCGATTAATGCTTCTTGAGTTGTTGAAGGCCTAATGCATGTTATATGAGTTAAATGACTTTATGATGATAAAAGAGATGTGTATATGCATTGATTTCATAAATGGTATCTATAGTGTTGGAAGTTGATCAAGTGCCTCGATCGGGGGTAGTAGGTCCAAACTACCATATTGGGGGGCATATACCTTAATCACCTAGCATGAGGGGTGGTAGGCTCGTGCAACCATGATGGGGATTTATACCTCAATCACCTCGCTCGGTGGGTGGTAGGCCCGTGCAACCATGATGGGGGGTTTATACCTCAATCGCCTTGCTCGGGGGGTGGTAGGCCCGTGCTACCATATTGGGAGTATATACCTCAATCCCCTCGCCAAGGAGGTGGTAGGCCTTGGTTACTAATGATGGTCTCTTCCTACACATATTAAATGTTCTATATAAGCATGTTTTACTTCAACCATCACTCATGCATGCCATATTTCTATATGCTCATTTATTGCCTAATTATGCATTTTGATTATGTTGCCTATCTCTTTTTGCATTGCATCCTACATACTTAGTACATTCAAATGTATAAATCCAGACTCTATGCCTACATGATGTTACCATGTATGAACCGGAGCTCCTCATGACCATTCTCATCCTCCACGTGGCTAGTACTATCTCTATAAAGTAAGTTGGCGAGTCCTCAATTTTGGGGAAAATGTCTTTGATCTTATGCTATGTGTAAAGACTCTTTTTCCTTTATTGTATGTTTTAAGTATGAGGGTGAGCCCAGTTTCTTTTATTGGTCCCCGCTAAGTTCTATGTTTAGAGGTGTTATTGGACAAGTTATGTATTGATGTTATAAGCTTGACTCCCTTTGACTCTTTTGATGTTTTGTGAAATGAAGGATTTTCCCTTAGTCCCTTTTCCCTTATTTCTATTCTTTTACTATTGTTTTAATTGCTTCTGTGACCAAGGATGTGTAATGATAAGTGAAGAGGCTTCATTGGGGTCCCTTCAGGTTCCCCATTTGCCGTGTTACTTCTAGGTCGTAGGCCTAGGTCTTGACAATTTGTACATCCTCCATATATATATTTTGCATGACCTTGATGCACTACCGACTTTGTAACAGGATCTCATAAAGATCGTGTTGATCGAGGCACTAAGGAGGACTCCATCTCTGATCCGTCATCGGAGCCTGACTAAGAGCTAGGCTCCTCTCTGGATGCGGTCATCTAAATAGAATCGCTCCTGTTGTCGCCTCCCTTATCAGATTGGGGAGTGTTGATGACAAGAGCCTGAGTCTACCTAGCTCTGGTAGTAGCTCTAGTCTGAGGTCTAGCAGTCTCCGAGTATGAGTGGATGCCAAGGTCCTCTACTGATCCACTCGGTGTAGGAGCCTGCTCAACCTACAAGGGCTTATCTCTAAGCCTCCTCTGTAGGGCCCTAATATCGTCATGTTTTGGTTTTGTGTCCATACTGCCTGAAACATGAACATTTATGTACCTTGGTTAGCCAACAAATCAAAAAAATGGAATGCACTAACAATTCGGACTGAGTTGTAGAAGATTCTACAAAAGCACCCCTATGTGCCGTAATAGATACTACGGGCCATAGAAGGCTTTGGTGAAACAGTGGTCACCATAATTTTTGCTCACTAGGAAATTCTACAAGACTAGTATGACTCATAAAAAATGGTTTATGAATCATAGACTGTGTCGTAGAGTTTTCTAGAGTCTAGAATTATTTTAGGAAAGGTTCCACGAGACCTTTCTAAAAGTCGTAAAGTGTTCTATGCCTTGTAGAAAGTTTTGTCAGATGGATGCTCAGAAACTTTAGGTTTCTAGAATCTTGTACGAGGGGCAATTGCGACTTGTGGAATGTTCCATGGGTCATAAAATCCACTCATAAACCAGAAAATGCAGTCACCTGAGTTGCTAAGTCCATCAAAAATCGACCTTATACGACTTTTCAATGTTATTCTAATAGTATCGAAGTAAAATGCATACACCCACATGATTTTCACACAACAACCAATACCACAACATGCTATTCAACGTGTATACCCTATCAAACATAATTACTCATGTTTCCCAATCCTTCTGACCATGTATAAATGGTTTCACAACAAAATCATGTACGTATGTCATCACCCACAAAATTACACACACAATTAATTCATCACAAATGCTGGGTGATTCAATAGGCGTCAAACCATATTATTTGAATCATACAATAAAGACAGTGACACCCAATTCCAAACATAGACACATACTTTAATGTGACAGCCCGTAACTCTATGCACTTATGTATCCATGTTTCAAGCCTTATTTGGTTAGATTGGAGGAGTACTAGATTAATGGGAGACTCCTACTACCTAAACGAGTTCAAGACTTAGATCTAAGTTGAGTTTTGGGTGTTGTTTCATACATGGATCAACTTTAAACTAGCATAACTCTTAGCAAAGTTGTAACGGGGTGGCCCACGACATGTCAAATAAAAGCCCTTTGAGTTTGGTTCACAACACACTTGGTTTCACCTCATTCCGATGTAGGATGAAGGAGTTGTTGAGACGCTAAATTATCTCATGGGCACTCCACATGACCCGTGGAGTGCCACACGTCCAGTAAAGTCTCTAGTGAGATGACACTTTGCCAATTTTCCATCCATTCACTAATAGCGTTTTTCGTAAATTTTAATTATTTTATTGACGTTTTTAAACTTCTAATGTTATCTTAACCTTCCTAAAAGACCTAAACAATATTCCAAAGGATCAAACTCATTAATATCATCTCTAATACACTCTCAATTCTCCCAAAAGCCTCCATCAAGCCCCAATTAAATTTCAAGGAAACCCAAGAATAAGATTGGATCCAAAGATCATTTCCAAGCCTCCATTCTTCCCAATCTCAATTCCAAACAGCTCTAGACCTAAGGTGTGTGGTGTTGAACCATTGGGTCCTTCCGCCCATGGTGCCTAAATCCCCTTTTAATTAATATTTCATAAAAGTTGATTTTACAAACGCATTTTCTAGAATGAACATGTTTATTAACTATGTTAAAGCTTTGTAAAGTTGTTACTGTTTTGCCATGTTTTGAGCTATAAGTCTTTGACCTATTGTAAGATTTGATGAAGGTTTTTGATGTATATTACTTGAGGGAGTTACAAGGTATTGATTGATGGTTTTACAATGGATTTTCGTGCATGATTACATCTTTAAATTGCATGATCTTTTACCCCCACTACACACCCCCAAAGTGTTTGATAAAATGTCCCGTTATGATTTCTTGAGGAATTGAAGGTCCAAAGAAGGTCTTACGTTATGAATGATGTTATGATGATGAAAGAAGAGTATGTATATAATGTTATGATGATGAAAGAAGAGTATGTATATGATGTTATGATTGTAAAAGGAAAGTATGTGCATGATATCTCTCTATATAGTTTGGATTGACCATAGCCAATTGAGGGGTGTGCCTCAAGCACCATGGGAGATAGGGTGTGACCATACTCTAACCTATCAAGGGGTTTGTACCTTGTTAACCTATCAAGGGGTTTGTACCTTGGCACCAGGGTGATGGGGCGACATCATCACCAACCTATCAAGGGGTTTGTACCTTGGTAACCTATCAAGGGGTTTGTACCTTAGCACCTAGGTGATGGGGCGTCATCATCACCAACCTACCAAGGGGTGTGTACTTTAGAAATCTAGCTTGGTACTTTATACACATATGCTATCCTATATAAACATGAGTTACTTAAGCATGTTTAACTTAAGCATTGATCATACATGCAACATTTTTATATTATGCCTATTTCTTATTGTTATGCATTTTGATTTTGATCCCTATCTCTTGTTACATTGCATCCTACATACTTAGTACATTCAAATGTACTAACGGCCATAGTCTATGCCTACATGATGTTACCATGTAGGAATCGGAGCTCCATTTGGTCATCATCCTTCTCCACGTGGCTAGTGGTATCCATTCACGGTAGTTGGTGAGTCCTCATGTGCGAGGCAATATCTACGTTCTTAAGCTATGTATTAAATACTATCCTTCTTTATGGTATACTTTTACTATTCGGGTGAGCCTAGTTGCTTGTCTTGGCCCCCGTTAAGTCCTATGTTAGAGGTGTTGTTGGGCAAGTTATGTGTTATGCTTGACCTCTGATTTACTTATGTGACTAGATTGTAGAAGCTGAAGGAGGTGAAGAGACATTAAAACCCTAGGTTACCAGAAAACTTGGCCGGAGAATGGTGGAATTGATCGCTGGTGGTGGTCGGAAATTCTTTGGGATGGGGTATGGCTGGGTAATTTTTGTGATTTATTGTTAAAATGTAGTCAAAATAATTTGAACCCGTTATTTATACTTTGACTGGGTCAGTTGAAATCTGGTTGGGCTAGACTCTAAGAAACCATTACGGGCTTTACAGTGTTTTACCGCTTGTAAACTGTGGTTTCGTAGAACATTTGAACACTAATTTTTAGGACTGGGTTTCACGGATCAGTCTGTGAGTTGTAAAGTGATGTACGACTTATAGAGTTTGTCGTAGAAACCTCAACATATAGAAAAATTAAAGAAAACTTACCTAGGGTTCACGAGCCCCATTCACGACCCGCACTTTTATCTATGGATCATAAATTTGGCTCTTAGACTAGAGTGCACAACATTTTGTTTACTAGAAATGTCTACGAGATGGTGTAGGGGTCGTAAAGTGATTTACGGACTCTAGAACTAGTCGTAGAGGCACTTCCTGATGCCCTTCTCATCCATGAATGGCTGACTTAGCCATGTACTTGCATATTCTTCATAGAATACACTGTTACCCTATATGCAACCAGCCCATTGTCCACGATTACAACTAAAACATACGATAATAAACTACCTATAAGTCCAAAAACTTAAAATAAAGCTACAACTAAACTATTACGTCAAAAACCTTGGGTTGCCTCCCAAGTAGTGCCTGATTTATTATCGCGGCATGACTTGGACAAATTGGTTATTCAAACTTCACCAATCACCCAAACTTCATTCGTTAATTCATCTAGCCTCTTTATAGACTGATAGATATTGAAGACAACCTCTTTATTATTCAATATAAAACTGAGTTGACCACCTTCCATGTCCAATAGTGCTCGCCCAGTTGCCAGGAACAATCTTCCCAAGATGCTTGGGACGACGAAATCGACTTTGCAATTTAGGATCACAAAGTCTGTGGGGCATGTAAACTTCTCAACTTTGGCCAGCACATCATATAGTATCCCCACAGGCTTTTTCACCATGCGATCAGCCATCAACAATAGCATGCTCATCGAAGTAGGGACTCAAAATACTAGCTTCTTGAAGACCGAAAAGGGCATCATATTAGTACGGGCACCTAGATCACATAGTATCCTTGCGAACTCCACATCTCCAATGGTGCAGGGTATGGTGAAAGCACTGTGATCTTCTCACTTTTTGACCAAGGACCTCGTAGCAATTGCATTGCAATGCATCTTGTGAGAGCTCCTAACTCAAAGTGCGCTTCTGCATGACAGGTCCTTCATATACCTTGCATACCCTGGCATCTTCTCCAACGCTTCAATGAGAGTGATGTTGATGGAGAGTTGTTTCAGCATGGATAGAAAGTGCTTGAATTTGCCTTCCTCCTCCCTCTTTTAATTCAATCAGTGAAGAGAAGAGAAGGCCTAGTAATGGGCTTCAACATCTGTCGCTGATCAGCAGCTTCATATACCCTATCCTTGCCACGACCATCTTATGAATCTGTATCTTTGGCTGCAACTATCATCTATCGAGCATCTTTCTCATCAACTGGCATGGGAGGATTAATGATCCTCTTGCCACCATGAGTAGTAACCTCCTGCACTGCTCTTCATTCTTATTGTTCTGAATTGTGTTGCTAGGCAGTATACCCCTCTAACGCTTATTGAGTTGAGTCAACACTTGACCAAACTGTTACTCAAGTTGTTTGATAGCAACATTATGAGACTCAATTTTCTTGTTGATGCTGGAGAATTTAAACTTCATACCCCTCTGAGTCTCATCTTGTGTCTCAGCTTTCTTCAACAAGCGATCAAATATCTCCTCAATTCTCGAGCTACTTGCACCTGC
>JAPFFP010059422.1:0-27434 GCA_026153255.1 Solanum medicagineum | reverse complement strand
CATATTCAGCATACAATTTATCTTCCCTCAATCTTCGCAACACTACCCCCAAATGGCCCACATGCTCCTCCTCACTAACTATCATCAATGAATACCACAACAAATGAATCAAGGTAGGGTTTGAAGACCCTATTCATAAAGTCCATGAACATAGTCGATGTATTGGTCAACCCAAAGGACATCACAACAAACTCAAAATGCCCATACCTAGTTCGGAAGGCCGTCTTAGGAATATCACACTCCCCCACCTTCACTTGATGATACCCGAACCGAATATCAATCTTAGAGAAGTGGCTAGCCCTTTGCAATTGGTCAAACAAATCATCAATCCTTGGAAGAGCATACCTATTCTTGATGGTGACCCTATTAAGTTGCTGGCAGTCAATATACATTCTAAGAGACCGATCCTTCTTCTTTACAAACAACACTGGTGCACTCCAAGGTGATTGGATAAGCCTAATTAAACCCTTCTCCAAAACGTCCCTCAATTGCTCCTTCAACTCCTTTAGCTACACTGGAACCATAGGTAAGGGGGAATAGAAATGGTTTGAGTATCGGGGAGGAAGTCTATACCAAAATATATATCCCATTTGGCAAGAACACTGGGAGGGTCACTTGGAAAGACATCAAAAGCTTATTTACAACCAGAACCGAGTTTATAGAAGGAATTTAGACTCCACATCCCTAACCCTCACAAGATTATAAAGATACCTCTTAGAGATCAACTTACAGGCTTTAATGCAAGAGATGAACCTACCCTTGAAAACAACATCATGACTCTCCCATTTAAGAATGGGTTCATTTGGGAATTGGAATTTGACCCTACAGGTTTTACAATCAATAGAGGTATAGTATGTATGAAACCAATCTATCCCAAGAATGACATCAAAATCAACCGTATCCAACTCAACAAGATCACAAGGCAATATTTTATGCAAGATGCAAATGGGACAATTTCTATTGACCTTTTTAGCAACAATAGATGCACCAATAGGAGTAGACACCTCATATGACTCACATAATAATTCGGGCTCAACACGAAACCTTTTGGCAACAAAAGGGGTAACAAAAGAAAGAGTGGCACCCAGATCAATCAATGCATACACGTCAAAATCAAAGACTTTTAACATATTGGTAACAATGTCGGGCACCTTATCAATCCCTTGCCCCCCATGAAAAGCATAAAACTAATTGTGCCTTGGGGCACCACCTTGTTGACCACTCCTTCCCAAAGGAACCGTATTAGCACCTTGTGCACGAACCTCCTTACCATTGTTGCGGTACGAGGACATTCAATCTTTTTGTGATCAACTTCTCCACACCCATAACATGCATTAGTGTCTCTCAAACATGGGCCCCCATAGCCCTTACCACATTTTGGACACACACCATTAGGGACCACACCCCAACACCTTAGGCCCTTGGAAGGTCATTGGCAAACCCTCTATTAGAAGCATGAGAAGACCCTTGGCCTTGTTGCAACTGGCCATCCTTTCAACTTTGGAACCTACCTTCAAAGCGGGCCTCTTGGCCTCATTACCCCTCATCTTTCTCAATTTTTTCTCCTCCATTTGCTCGGAATAGGTCATTAAACGAGACAAGTCTATGTCACTACTCAACTTAGTGGACCGGCATTCCTCACTCACCAAATCGGAAACACCCATCACAAATTTATTCATTCTAGACCTTGGATCAGCCACCAAGTGGGGAGCATATTTAGAGAGCTAATTAAACTTGAGAGCATACTTCCTCACACTGAAAGACCCTTGTCTCAATTTCATAAGTTCCACCAATTTGGCTTCCCTAAGCTTAAGAGGGAAGAACCGGTTAACAAAAGCCGCCTTGAACTTCTCCCATAGCACCACATTGTTGATTTCCTTCTCCTCCTTCCATCGATTAAACCATATTTATGCCAGCCCCCATGAGTTGGTAAGTCGTCAACTCCGCCTTCTCTTCCGATCTAACACTCATGATAGCCAAACCCTTGTAGACCTCATCAATGAACTCTTGAGGGTCCTCATCCACATTTGACCCATAGAATTCTGGGGGATTCATCCTCATGAAGTCTCTTACCCGAGATGCCAGTGTAGGAGCATGAGGATCTTGGGCCTCTTGATTGGCTTGATTAGCCACAACTTGTACAAGCAAAGTGAGAGCTTCTCGGTACTCACCATGAGTCGATTGTTCCTTGGGAGTGCGGGCTCTTTTTCCTCTTGTATTAAGCATGATCTAGCATAGCAAAGAATAATCATTATAGGGGAAAACCTTATTTCAACTCTATAGCACAACTTAGAATATGAAAAAGGGAAACATTTGCTAAAATGCCTCATAGCCTCTTACTTATAGTTGTGTGCACAAAACAACCATGAATAAGACTCTAATCGACGCAGTGTGTTGGACTCCGAGGATCTAACAACCTAGTGCTTTGATACCAACTTTGTGACGACCCAAGCCTAGGGCCTAGACATGACACGATGCATAGGAAACTCCAACGGACCCCAAACAAGCCTCTTAACATATCATTACATATCCTTGGTCGCGGAAGTAATAAAATACAACTAGAGATAGTAAATAGGGACAAACGGGGCTAAGGGACAATTTTCATATCATAAACATCAAGAGTGCAGAGAGTCAAAGCTCATAGCACAATACAAGCATGTCCAACAACACCTGTAAAACTTAGATACTTAGCGAGGGCCAAGACAAGGTACCAGGATCTCTCTCATAGTCAACATATACATAAAAGAAACATACTCTTAGAACATAGTATGAGATCATAAATATCGTCCTCGAAATGGAGGACTTACCAAAGAGCTTGAGAGATGTTGTACTAGCCACGTGGAGGAGGATGATCAAGTGGGGCTCCGATTCCCACATGGTAATATCATGTAGGCATAGAGTATGTATTAGTACATTTGAATGTACTAAGTATGTAGGATGCAATGCAACAAGAGATAAGCATCATAACAAAAAGGCATAATATTAGGCAATAGATAACATATTAGCAATAGGCATTATGATCAATGCTCAAGTAACACCTTCTTACATAGAATATAATACAGAAGAGACCAACATATAAAAACTGTAGGTTAACAAGCGACAAACCCCTTTGGTTGGTTGGTTGGTGGATCGTCGCATCCTATCACCCTTGGTGATTGAGGAACAAACCCCTCAACCCGGTTATCAAGGTATGAACCCCTTGATTTGTTGGGGGATACTCATACCCTACCACCCCTTGTGATGGAGGTACTAATCCCTCAACCCGATTATCAAGGCGCTATCCCCTTGATTGATTATCAAGGTACAAACCTCCTCGACATGGTTACCCGGGCTCTTCTCCCCCCGAGTTGGGCATGGTCACATTCAAACACTATATAGGAGAATATCATGACCATACGTTCCTTCCATTATCATAAAGTCATTCAACTCATAAGACATACATTGGACCTTCAATTCCTCTATAATACATTAACAGGACATTCTATCAAACACTTGGTGGGTATGTAGTGCTACTGTAAAACCATGCAATTCAAGAGTGCAATCATACTAGAAAATTTAATACAAAACCATCAATAGATACTTGGTAACACCCTCAAGCAATACAATCCTAACCATTCATCAAATCTCACAATAGAACTTAGATCCATAGCTTAAAACATGCTAAAACAACCATAATTTTATGAAACCACAAGAAAGTTTGCAGTGAAATTCATAATAAGTAAGACCCATGAGTAAATCAATTTTAAATCATGCAATTTTAAGTAAAAGAAAGCTTGGGTATCATAGGTTAAAGGAACCCATAAAAGAAATCCACATAACTTAGCTTTGGAGAATCCTTAAAGAAGATTGGAGATGGAAACGTGAAGCTTGAGTGAGAACCACAGAATCCAGATGAGTTTTGGGACTTGAAATTTGGAGTTGAAATATTGTCTAAGTCTTTGAGAGAGTACTTGGGAATGTTTTGAATGATATGAGACTGAAATAAGGCTAAGTATAGGCATTTTCATGCATGGGGACGCTTAGACCCAAAACCCAAAAGCCTTGGATCAGACAAGAAAAATTGGGAAAAAATTATACTGAGGCACGCCCTTGGCGCGTCGCGCCAGGGGCACAGAAACCTCACAAGAAATCGCATTTTTGCGATTTTTAGATTTTACTACAGTTGCTCTTAAATCAAGGTTGGACCTATACCTACTTAATTTGACCCGCTGAATAAGAATAAGAAGTCGAATTTTTTATATCGCGTATGAATTTTGAGATATATGAAAATTACAATTTTGGACACTTTCGAGGCACATTTTTGGGCACTTTTTGGGGTCGTTTCAGTAAGTGTGAGCTTAAATTGCTAATTCGTGTATTATGTTTCAATTCAGAACTCACCCTATTACTCTGATTTAGGCTTTAGCTTAGTTGGTCAAGAAAGGATCTTAGGTCATTGTTCATAACAATCCACTTAGCCTAAATAACCAACCAAATATGCAGAGTATCCCTTGATCCTAATGTTTGAGCCAAACATGTACCTCTTCTTTGTAAAAACCTAAGTGACCTGGCCTTATTAGTTGTAAAATCCTGAAATTGGCCCTGGTCCTTCCTTGAACATTTTGTACATTAACTGAGGCAAAAGCCTTAATTGAGAGTGGCTACCAAAAGTGGCCCTAGTTCTGACGTTGGATAATGTGCACCTCAGCTCAGGCCAAAATACTAAGTTGAAGGTGGTTGGTGTATGGGTAAAACACAAAATGAAAGGAAAGTTAATGGTACATGGATAAAGGAGAAAAATCATGTACTGGGTGCAAGAAAAATGAGTAATGCCTTAGTTACGAGCTAAAAGAAAAATGGTGTAAAATATAAAGCAAAAAGATGAAAAATGAAAAGAAAGCACCCGAAAAAGCTTGAAATAGGAGAAAGGGAGAATTCAATGAAAAGTAATAGTGTTGGTAGGGAAAAAGTGTAGAAACACATAGTGTCAAGGATGGTCTTTAGTCACTATGTTCAGAAAATATCATACAAAAGCCCCTGAGCCTATGTTACAAAATTGTAAAGTCCTAAAGTGATCCTAATCCAAGTGTCCAAAGGTCTTAGCCATGAGTACAAGGGAAAGCATAAGGTATTGGCATGATACATGAATGTCTTTTGTGAGATTGATTGATTTAGCATAGTCCCAAGATTATACATGAAAACATCACTGAAAGTGAGATATGGGTCTTATTTCTGTGAGGACACTTGCATTACATTGTTAACATTAGACTTATTTAGTGATTGTGGCTTATTGTTAGTACCTCACTTGTCATAGTTGCATTGTGACATGTATTGATCTGTGTTGATCTGGATAGCTATCTGATTATGTTTAGAAAAGTGATGTAGATATCTATGCTTAAGTTTGATGAGATGTATGCCATTAGGTTGAGGTCTATGTGATACTGCACTGCTTATATAGATTGAGTGTGTCGCTTAAGGAGAAGCAACAATTTTAAGTTGAGGGTGTTGATGTGTTGTCAAAATACAACACTTTTGATGTTAAAACTTGAAATTTGTGTATTCTCAATGCAATGTTTGTAGGTTTGATGTATTTTTGTGTTTGTTTTGCAGGATTTCAGGGTTGGCATTGATTTTAGGCAAAATATGTAGATGTTGCTGATTTCGAGAATCCACGAGACCTTTTACGGGCCATAGTGTAGTCTAGGGGCCGTGAAGGAGGTTTCTTATGTAATTCCAGTGAAGGGTGGATTTCTGAAATTTGTCTATGAACATGCAAATGAGTTGTGGAACACTTCACGAGTTGTAGATCAAGTCTGATACATTGACGATCAGAAACTGAAGACTTGTAGAGATTTCATCAAAAGAAACCCCCTATGGGCCATAGAACCTTTTACGGGCCATAGAGGGAGGTCGTAGAAGTCAAATCCAGAATTGAAGCAACAAAGTACGAAAGCCCGAATATGGGCCGTAAATCACTATACGGCCCGTAGTGCACCTCATAAAGCGTGCCAACCCAGTTGTCCTGTTTTATTTGGATTTGTATTTTAAATATTATAAATAGATTTTAAGGTTATTTTTCTGAGAACAGAGCACGAAAACAGTAAGATACAATAGAGAAAAGCATTGGAGAGTTTGAAAAGCACTTATACACTTTAATTTCATCTACTAATTACAATCTTGTGATTGTCATTGAAGTTTGGATTTTCTTGTGCTTAATTCAATTGGGTAAGTACTCTATTATGTTATTCAAATCCATAAGTCTTGCATCTACACAAACCACAAGTGGCTAAATCTACAACTAGGGTTACGGGAACCATAAAGAACTAATAATGTAAAACTAGATAATTTCTCCATTCTAAAAAAGTGTTTCTGCATGTATTAATTAGTTCTCCTCATTTTACATGTTTTCTAGTGGTGGCCAATAATATAACTCACCTAGTGTTACTGGTTGGACCAAGGTAGCAATGAATAGGAAAAAAGATTAATTAACAAGTTTCGGTCAATGTTTCTCATCTAATCAACTGAATTGGGCCAAAGGGAGGTTGTACAGGGACAATAGGAAGGGTTAGTAATATCACACTGTAGGGATGGACCAAATCACGTAGTGAAATTTGCCTCTCGCCTGGGCCAAAGGATTTGGTGAACTTAACTTACAATTTTGTATGCTACACACTAGAAACGAATTTGGTTATCCGGTGATACTAAGTTAGCGAATCATGGAGAACACAATACCCTGCTTTCTCTCCATATTAGTTAAACACTTGTTTTAGTTTAGATTATTTTCATTAGTATTATCAAACCCTCCTCCTTGGGGAGATAAGTTGGTTAATAAACCCAAATTGTAACATTGAATTCTTCTAAATCAACCATATCCCTTGGGTTCGACCCTAATGTTGGTTAGGTTCTATATCTTGACAATGATCGCTTTAGCCTCAAAAAGGAGGTGTAGCTTGGGCGACATCAATTGGACAAGAAACGTCAATTGAATCCTGTTAATTAATCTATTTTCCTATTCATTACTATCTTGTTCTAGTTAGTATCACTAGGTGGGTTCTAATGTTGCCCACCATTAGAAAGCATTCAATACGAAGAGAATTAATTAATACATGCATGCACTTACGCACACTTTTACAAATTATCCGATTTTATCTTGTTAGTTCTTCATGATTCGCACAATCCTAGTTGTAGATTTAGCTACTCATGATCAGTGTAAATGTAAGACTATGAATTTGAATAACATAACTCAGAACTTACACAATAGAATTAAGCACAAGAAATTCAACTCTTTAATAAGGATCACAAGATTGAATTTAGAAGATGAAATAATATGTAAAGTGTTTCTTAAACTCTCTAATGTTTCTCTCTTAATAACCCTCCCTGTTCTCTAGGAAAAATAACCTAAAAACCTATTTATAGTGTTTAATATACAAATCCAAAAAGAAATAGGACAACTGGGTTGATAGGCTCTATGAGGTACTTTACGGGCCGTATAACAGTTTATGGCTCGTCATTGTGCTTTCGTGAACTGTTGCTTTATTCTGGACTTGTCTTCTACGACACCCCTCTATAGCCCATAAAAGATTCTACGGCCAGTAGAGGGTTTCGTCTAATGAAATTTCAGTAAGTCTCCATCTTCTGATCCTCAGGGTACGATAGCAAGTCTACGGCTCGTCTGCATGTTTGTAGTCTCAACTTTAGAAATACACCCTTCACTAGAATTGCACACGAGACCCCTTTTACGGCTCATAGAATACTCTACAACTCGTGAAGTATCTCGTGGACCTTTAACTTTAGCAATTTCTGCACACTTTGCCCAAAAATTGTGTCAACCCTAAAATCCTGCAAAACAAACATAAAAACACATCAAACCTACTAACATCACATTGAGAACAGAAAAAATTCTAAGTTTTAAGCATTAAAATTGTTGTATTTTGACAACACATCAGTAAATAGATCTCAAGTAATACGACTATCTCAAATATCACAGTGTCTCAGTGGTACAAATGCAATATAAGATATATACATATCAATTCCGTAATATGAGTACATAAATGCAATATCGCATGACAATAATATGCATAATAGCCATAACTTCACCAAGACTATGTCAAGTGCATCAACTACATTTGGGTATATATATAAAATCTGATGGTATCAAGGAGGAAAAATAAGTCAGACACTGCAAAGGCTATCAATTATTACTTGATACTTTCAAAGTATATGTATACTCTGGTGGTATCAAGATGGAAAAATCACTGCATTTATTTCTCCACTGATGTCATAAGTGTGTGCATATACTCTATGACAAAACAAATTAATTATTACTTAATACCATCTGGGTATATATAAACTTTGATGGCATTAAGGGAGAAATAAGACATCCACTACAAAAGGCTATCAATTATTATTGGATACCCTCAAAGTATATGTATACTCCAATAGTATCAAGATAGAAAAATCACTACATTTGTTCTCCCTTGATGTCATAAGAGTATACATATACTGTAATAACATCAAAAACAATGGGAGATCCTTTATTGCAAAGCTAATAAATTATAAATTGATATCATTCGGGTATATACAAAATTCGATGGTCAAGGAGGAAAAAAAAGTTAGCTACTATAAAAGGCTATCAATTATTACTAGATACTTTCAAAGTGTATGTATACTCTTATGGTATCAAGAGGGAAAAACCACTACATTTGTTCCTCCCTTGATGTCATAAGAGTATACATATACTCTAATGGCATCCAAGATCAATAGGGAATCCTTTATTGCAAAATTAATTAATTATTAATGATACCACTTGGGTATATATAAACTGTAATGATAACATCTAGCTATATATAAACTCTAACAAGTCATCCATATAGCTTCAGAGTATATAGATACTCTAATGGGATCAACAAGGGAAAATGACTATAGTTGTGCCTCCATCATGTCATAAGAGTATGCATATACTGTCATGGCATCTACATAAATTGAGAATCCTTTATTGCAAAAAAATTAATTAATTATTACTTGATATCATCTAGGTGTATATAAACTCTAATGGTATCAAGAAGAAAAAACAAGCAGCAACGCCAAAAGACTATCACTTATTACTGCATACCTTCAAAGTATATGAATACTTTGATGGTATCAACAAGAGAAAATCACTGCATTTGTTTGTCCACTTGATCCTATAAGAGTATACATATTTTGCAATAGCAGAGCAATAAGAGGACCTTTATTGCAAAGCTAATTGATATTACTTGATACCATCTTGATAAATATAAACTCTGATGGTACCAAGGAAAAAAAAGATATTCACTACAAAAGGCTATCAATTATTGTTGGATATCTTCAAAGTATATGAGATACTCTGATAATATCAAGAAGGAAAAATCAATGTATTTATTCTCTATTGATGTCATAAGACTATACATATATAAACATTAACAAGTCAATCAATAGAAAAAGCTATCAATTATTACTTGATACCTTTAGAGCATATGGATACTCTAATGGTATCAACAAGGAATAATGATTGCATTTGTCCCTTCATCATATCATAAGAGTATACATATGTTGTCATGGTATCTAGCATCAATAGGGAATCCTTTATTACAAAATTAATTAATTATTACTTGATACCATCTAGGTATATATAAATTCTGATGGTATCAAGGAGAAAAAACAAGCAGCCACTATAAAAGGCTATCAATTATTATTGGATACCTTCAAAGTATATGTATACTTTGATGGTATCTGCTGCTTCTGCTGACTATAATGCTACACTAAAATATCATATCTTGATCGTACCAAATTGACATCAAGGTCATTAACAGGAATTTGAAGATCCTCGCTAGAATACTCAGTAATGCATGCAACAAAAACACCACAATGACTATAGAAAATCAACAAATGGTTCAGTTTATAAGGAAAAAATAAAATAGTGATCATACTAGATGATTAAATATAGATACATACATATTTTTTGTGTTGGCAGATTTGGAACCAATATAACGTCAAATGCATCACATAATTGATAACTCTTGTGAAGACCATCCACCAAATCAATGTCATCTCTTTTCTTGTAGAAATTAATTTTAACCAAGAACAATAGCAACAACACAACAAATGATTTTATGGCCTGCTGTATAGCCACCTTATATTGTGGGATACACAGAGACATAAACATAGAAACACCTATCATAAAATAATAAAACACCTAAAAATTCAATGCCACTTTCTGCTCCCCAAGTGAATAGGAAAAAGCACATGATCAACCTCAATCCACGCAATATTACAAAACAGTCGATACTCATACACATACTCAAGTATGTTACTTACTTTCAAAATCAAATTAGACTCATTTTCTCCACTCTTAAATTTTTTATATAACTTCAACATGCAATTATCCTTTTTGGCACATTTTCATACTTTGTCTTCTTTCCGAAGTAGTAGAAAATCACATCAATATACTACATTAAAAGGAATCGAATAAAAAAATGTATAAGTAATAAGAAATAAGCACAACAACAAACAGGGAAAATGCTATATTAATATATGATACCATAACAATAAATAGATACTATACTGGTAGCAAAAACATATATTATACAATGTACCAAATCATCATTACTTTTTAGTAACATTCTATCTCAAATACAACAAAAGCAATATGTATTATTTGATAAGTAGAATCCCTAGGCATGATTTTTACTATGAATATAATTGTAAAATTAAAAAATCTTCTGAGGATTGATAACACCAACTTCAATAGAAGTGTTCTATATATGCTATGATGATATCAAGGAATAATAACACAGATTTTCTCTGAAAAATAATTAATAAAATAATAAAATCATGAAAGGGACTTTAAAAATTACATAAAACAAGAAATTACTTTCCGAGGATAGTTCAACGTGTGAAACCGTATTTATGATGATGCAGAATAAATCTCAAAGTCATAGGGAGGATCCAATTAGTCATCATCATGAGAGTAAACAGTCACACTTTGCCTACATAATAAAGCATGTAAAATATATATTTATTAATCATTATAAATTTTAAAAATACAGAACAGTTAAATCAAAAATACATACATTTTTGTGATCATATTTTTATTAACAATGTACAAGTACTCCACCATAAGATTATACTCTATAGGGACAGTAATGCTTGGCATCAATGAAGATTTGCCTTTAACTAGCATAAGCGATGTTGAACCATCTTTGTTAAGGCCAAAATCAGCAACAAAAGGAGGCTTTTGTGCTTGACTAGGCTTGTTGTTCCTTTGCCTTTGATAAACATCAGGTGTTTTATAATCATCTATCGCAATTACTAGTGTGTCTTCAGGAATAACAAACCCAACTTGTTCTGAATCAGCTTCATTATCCATATCATCGTTTACAGGTGTATCAAATACATTTGTGCCACTAACATCAGACGTACCAACTAGGTCCTGGCAGAGAACATCTATTTCAAGATTGTTACCCATAGCAACACTATCCCTAATGCTATTATCCACCAAATCTGCATCTGTTCCATTATGTTTAGAATCCTGTATAGGAGAACTATAGCTAAAACACTCAACTCCCTCAACAACAACTTCTTCAACAGATTCACCATGTCCTATATTTTCATTTCCCTCAACAACAATGCAAGTAGTTTGATGTTCAACACTACCATCTCCACCAACTTGATCATTTTTAGATTTATTAACATCTGTACCTAGACAAATAACATCTACCTCACTTAAATTCAAGAAAATCATCATCTAATAAAGGGTCAAAATTTAAGTTCCTATTAGTTTAGAATTCTTTGACACTTTCTTCTTTCCTTTTATAATAATCTTGTGTAATAGCAGCAATAACAGACTCGCACATAAAAACAAACACAAACTTAGACTGGGAGCTGCTATTATTAAAATTAATATTCTTACTACTCTCACCAATAGACTTACCTGTAGCACTTTCTCACCACTCACTCCAACTACATAAACAGTAAGGACACTATCTGAAATATTTTCACAACTATGTCTGCCTAAATTTGTATGCTCTTTCTCAAAGAATGTAGATTCATCCTTTTCTGTTGCATAAAATACATTAAAAAAATACATGAGGGATGTAATATAACAAATAAGGAAGCATCCTCTTGCAATCACAACTTGTGCTGCTTGTCAAACAAGGTTTGAATTCATGAATTATGGCCTATCTAGACACCTAAGATTTGATCAAACTAATCATTTTTTAAGTATATGCTATTGTAATGTGAGATGAAATAAAAATAGGCACATGTAAAGAATAGAACACACTAATTTGAAATCCTGAATTCACTAATCATGATCAATCTAAACTTGTATATTATATATACCAACGATTTCTCTATTAAAAGAACACAACGCGTACACACAAAGAGCAAGAAAAATATCAAAAGGAAAGACTTTACAGATGTTATAATAGAATCAAGCAAAGAATAAGTATCAATTAAACAAATATATTAGTTCTTATCAAATAATGAAAATTGCACCAACAAGTTTCCAAACAAATAGAAGCAGTAAAAGCAGTCATGCTGATTGATCAAAGCACAATGGCCTCACCATATAATACCTAACTTCAAAGAATTACAAAAATTATTCTGAAATACTAGTAAGCACTTTCTTTTTCATGTCAATAATATTGATGGTAATAGTATCTTGGATAAGAACTGTGGACATTCCTGCAAAATTTAAGTGCATAGTTGAAAAAAAAAGGGGACAAATTTGAGGAGGTCGATACATATTATCCCATAATTAAATTAATAGTTGCACTACTTCAAAATGAATATAATCACTGAAATGCTTTGAAGATAAAACAAATGTAAAATAATAAAGGAAAAAAAACACTTATAATTTTTGCCAAAGAATAAGTTGATCAAAGGAGATCCATCTATAAAACAACCTTTGAAAAGCAATCAGATTCTCAGAAAAATATCCAAGACAGATGCCAGATAACTCTATACATTAACACTTAGATGAAGAGAAATCACCAAGAGCTTTGCAGGGTCTACACTATGCTAATCCTATAAGAAAGTAAATTTCTCAAGGAAGATGCTACCACTTCAAATTCCATTATTAACGTGCAATCTGAAACTATTAACTTATGTAAGGTTATCCAATAAGTATTGGGGTGTTGTCATCTTTCACCTAGAGCTTTGTTGCCACAACTTGATGCAGAAACAACAAAAATGGATACATATACTTCCATAAAAAAATCCTCATGAGGTAACATAAAAGTACTATCATTGGTAAAGAATTACGTCAAATTTACTATGGAGATATTTCAAAGTTTAAAGGACCTCAGCAAATTTCAAATCAACATGCTTTGAAAATTATTGATCTAATTCTTTAGCTCAACATTGTTACGGATAGCATCATTACCATTACTTTGTCCAATGTCCGCCTTTGACACTTGTATGCAAAATGAATCATCGCTGAATTATTGAGACTGCGTACCCACAGGACAATTTTCAAACACAAAATCTTCTAACTCTAATATGAGCTTCTCATTATCACTTGGGAAAATGTTCCTCAACTGTAAACATAATAAAATATATTGTAAATAAAATTAAAAATAAAAAAAGAATGCAAAATTTTTTTTTTAAAAAAAATAAAAGACAATACCTGATTAGCATGTAAGTTGTATATCCGCAAGCAAACACTCTCATGAGTTACTTGTCTATCAATAATCCAATTCAATATACAGGGGACTTGAGAACCATTACAAAATGTAAACTGACCATTGAACACTTCATAACATTCACAAAACCAAATCTATTGCCAAAGGAAATCCCCATGTCTATAAATTTTAGGTTTTGACTTCAATTTATCAGAACAATTACTATATATTGATTGAAATACATCAGGTACCCATGAATATGAATTAAATCTCTATCCCTTAGCAAGATCAAAATATGACATATCAAGTAATTTACTTTTTCAAGAACAAAAGAGGAACGTGTTTATAAAATAAAGAACTGCCATCTTACCAGCAACAACTTCCTTTTTGAATTTTGTATTCTTAAAACAATGTTCTATTTCCACCCATATGAAAGTGGTAGCCCCTTTAAAGTACCTCTTCGACAATCGTTTTTCATCTGATAACACTTTGATGTTCATACTAACGTTGCATTTTATTCTACTAATAATTGAAAACTCACCCAATCCAGAACAAAGACGTACACCATTTATCAAAAATGCATGACATTCTCCTTATCACGATGCACTTCTCTCATCAACAAATTATGTAAAATATGCCCTTGAACCATCCAAATATTTACCAAAACAAGTTTCTCTAAACAGTTCTTGTTAGGCAGTCGACAACTCATAATGCAAATCATAAACTACATTGTAATTTGTCGAGCAATCAATCTTTAGTTTGTAATCATTTTTCATTTTAACATAATAATCACCAGGCTACACAACAAAATACAAGTATATAAATAAAATAATAAAAATAAAAAAAGTAAGAAATAAAATAGTCACTTACTGACAGTTTGTGCTAAGTATATTGTATACAATCACACATTCAGTTGTAGAAGATCTTTAATATAGAACTATCAAATCTTCCAAAAACAAGTATATACTATGATAGTATATCTAAGTTACACTTTTAAATTATCTATATAATCTCTTAATTAGAGTATAAAAGTTTTTGATGAGCATATCCATATGTTATAGTTATACTACTATATTAAGTACATACTATTTTAACATCATTAAGGTCTCTCATATACGTATTCATATACTCTGATGGAATCACTAATATTTTATTGTTAACAAAATACTCAGTATGTAGTGATACTCTCAGAGTATATGTAAACTCCCAATGTATCATTAGACTTTTTAACATGTTTCATATACAATAATCACTTATTATATGATACAATCACATTATATATATATCCAATCACAGAATCCAGCAAAGAATTAAAAAACACACATAATTGAAACAAAAACTTACGCTCAAATTACACTGTTACGATGTCTATATAAACGCTTAATTAGAGCATAAAAATCCTTAATGATACCATGAGCAGTATATTCATGTGTTGTAGTGATACTATTATATTATGTACTATGTTAACATCATTGATGTTTTATGGACAAACAAATTAAATAGGTTTACAAAAAATTCTTAAAGATACCAACGCAGTATACTCATATAATCTGGTGATGTCATTACAATTTTAATGTTCACAAAATATTTACTATCTAGTGATATTCTCACAATATATGTTAACTCCCTGAGTATCATTAAGATTTTTAACATGCTTCATATACATACTTCATGCAACCACAGAATCCAAACAAAGAATAATAAAAACACACATAATGGAGACAAAAATTTACATTTAAATTACACTATTACAGTTGTCACGACCCGAAATTCAGGCGTGACGACACTTATTTTATCCCACCAAGACAAGTCAGCCTACAACCCAACTATAACATTAAAAATGCAGAATTATAATAAAAATAAAAGTTCAATTACGGATAATAAGTCAACTTAATGAAAATCCCCCAAAACCTAGTTGTCGCATGCATAAGCTTCTAATATATTACAATATATTCGAACAGAAATGCAAGTATCAAATAATATTATCTCTAGAATAGAACAAAATCATAAATAGGAGTAAGAAGTCAGCTGGGATGGCAAACAACTACCTCTCACGATCTCCACAGGAAGCCTTAGACAAGGAAGAGTGGAGAGTATCACGACAATTCGGGCTCACAACCTACAACATTGTTGTAGCAAGGGGGTGAGTACCAAACACACGGTACTCAGCAAGTGAACTACTAAGCACAAAATTAAGTAATATAGAATACCGGTACCCCCAACACTCTAACCAAACCCCCACAACTACAACTTGCATAAATCAATCTAGCATAACAGTTCACAATGTACATAGCAGATAGCTCAATAACCACAACAACTATTATATATTAACACCAGGGATCAAGTGCATCTATCACAAGTTTCACAAAACACTCACACGTTTATAAATGATAATGAGAGGTAATGCAATGCAATGCAATGTCACGTAGAATGATGCATGTCTGTCCGAGTAATACACATCCGCTGATCATAAATATGCCTTAGTTAGAACCCATGGGGGCCACACATGGACTATGCATCTGTCGCAGCGTGCGACACGACCCTTGAATCATAGTATCCTTCCCGGCGTGCGACACGTCCCTCGAATCATAGTAACCGTCATGGCATGTGACACGACCCTCGCATCATAGTATCCGTCACGACGTGCGACACGTCCCTCGAATCATAGTACATCCTCTTTAATTCTCATTTTTTTCACTAGCCGAAACCATTTTCCTTCGGCTTTACATTTCTTTTCTTTGATCATCCAACAAACACATAGTAAATGCACAATAATCATGTTTATGAAAATAAAATATGCAAGATGCCCATACAAATTCATATTTCTTAAAATCAAGAATGGATAGCTCAATACCATAAATGTTGCCATATCCTCAATCTCAACACCATCACAACCTTAACAACATTCACATCTAAAAGTAAGTATCACTTAAATATCAATAACAAATAATCACTATTTCACATATAATAAACCTCCATCATTAATTCACAAGTCAAATATCAACATAGGATAATTACCCAATTCAAAATATTTCAATCAAAGCCTACATAAATAATTCTCAACACCTCACACGAGAAGCACAAGATTCTATATACTTAACAAAGGTTAAGAAATTCACTTGCCTTATATAAAGTCTCAAATCACGTTATTTTCGAAGCTTTTCTCTTTCTATGACACTCCAATTCACCAACATCTATTCAAATAAAGAATCAAAATTATATAATGAATCTAATGACAATAAAATCAATTAATTCGGTGAAAATGGTAAAATGGTCCAAATATTTTATTGCCAAAAAATATTATCGAAATCTGAAAATTTATAGATGAGAATATTCCCCAAGTGATAAGAAATTCAACAGCGAAAACCATTTCAAAAACGGAGCTAATATGAGGAAGAAATCGCATGTTAAAATTTTTCAAAATATATTAAAAATGCAACAGCAAGATCACGAATTTTACCTCAAGAAAAGCATCAAAATCAATTTCTGAAATCCTCACAGTGTTTTTCTCAAAAAAACTACACTTTAGCCTTTTGAATCGCTCAAATCTGATCAAAATTGAGAGAGAAATTGTTGATTGAAGTTTGGGGAATGTTTGCGATCTTCTCTTTTCATTCTTGGAGAAAATCCTCAATTTTCGTAGTTCTTTTAAAGTGAAAGAACTTGAAAGGACATTGATTGAAACAATTATATTTGATTCTTGAATCTTGATTAGACTTTTTAGAGTTCTTGATGAAAAACCATAATTCTTGAAGAAGAAGAACAATCAAGAAATCCTTGGGATTCTTGAATTTGTTTTCTTGAAATCCTAGGTTATGATTTAAAATCCTATTAGAGCTTCATGAATAGATGAAGAAATTCAGGTTGGGTAGATTGAAATTCATGAAGAATAACTTTCCTTGAGGAGGAATCTTGGAAGCTAATCCTAACTTGATGATTTTCTTGATGATTATTGAGTGTTTATGTTTAGGAGAGAAGGGAGAGGGATTTGATATGAAAACTGATGTCTTATATGTTTTGGGGACCATAAATAGACCCCCAAAGGTTTTAGGATAAAAATACCTCCCAAATTATAAAGAAAAAACGTGATTAACTCATCCAGTGAGGGTCCGCGACGCACTCTTGGCGCGGACTTTGGGACAGCTCTGCACCTCTCCACTAAAATAGTCATAACTTTCTACTCCGAACTCCAATTAATGCGAAATTAGATGCGTTGGAAAGCTAATTCGAATATATCGATCTGATATATTATGGGTCATCCAACTCATTAAACTGAAAGAGATATGGTCATTTGAAGTTGACCCTTCTATCGACTCACATGAAAACTTAGTTGCTAGCAATTCTTTGAACTTGGCTTGATGTAAAAGATCCCTTATTACTCTAAATTACACCTAATATACTTTAAATACTTAGAAAATGATCCTAGCACATATATATAACTTACAAGTCATTGGTTCACCTAACTTTTATAAAATCATACATTAGAACTACGACCTCATATCAGCTCCAATTCTATTCTCATACTAAGAAATTGACTTTAACATCTATGCTCAATTAGAATCCTCAACTAAAATGCTATATCCTACAAAGAGTGACTCAGTCTTAGCTTAAATAAATTTTGGTGTTACATTAACTCCCCCTTGGGATCATTCATTCTCGAATGATGAATAAAGGTAGATATCAAGGCACGAATAGACTCAGAATTCATCTTGACACTCCCATCAGTCAATCAAACTTTCGACTTCTCATCACTATCAATAATCCCTATTTAGACTTAAGAATAGACAGCCCACTCAAGAAAAGACAATCAATTTAGTTAAGGGTAAGGACATTACCTCCAACATTCTCATTGTTAAGCACGAATAACAATCCAGACTCCTTGCAATACTCAATCAATCAATCTGGACAGTCACAGGTCACTCCGAGTAGACAAATCGGTTCCAATACAGAGTAAAGATACTCTTTAAGACATTTTCACCATCAAGCATGAATGGAACGTTACAATGTAGTTGATTTCTAATCATTTGAACACCTCGACAATCAGTATTTCGAACTTAGGAAGGAAGCCATCAACTCACATGGGGAATGGGACCATCGATACATGATACTCTATATACAATTTTAAAGCTTAGCACCTTATCTTAACTGCACTCCCTTTCATGGAACTCTACTCCCTCAACTTAAGCTTATAGCTCTTACTCAAATTCCCATCTAACTGTCTCTTCCTCTTCCATTCAAGCCTACTTCAAAGCCTCAAGGCGTCATTCCCAAGATGATATACTCATACCAAGTAAATCCTCAATACTCAACTCTAAACTTCCACAGGGACTTTCATTAAAAGATCACTAGTACTCTTCACTACCTCACTACTCTTCTTCAAACTCTTATTATGAAGTCTTCACTAGTCTATCATCAATATTCACCTAACAATAACCCCAAATTCAAGCCTATCACTCTAACCACTTCAACTATATTTAAGAATTTTCAAGCGCACTTAGCACTTCTACCTCCAACATTCAATGATTTCTCACTCAAAGTCACACCAACATACTCTTACCTATCTACTGTTCATCATAAGGTTTGACCTCCCTCCTCCTTCTTATATCTATCCCTATATGACACAAGTTTAACACCAACACCATAATAAGGATACACTCACTCACTCCTCATCTATCCTCATCCTCAATCTACTACTCTCAACATCACAATTTGAACCTGAAGGAACTTATTACTTCCTTCTTTTTGCAAAACCTCAAACTACTATCTCTCCGTGCAAAATAAGCAAGTTCATACTTCTGAAACTTGATACTTTACATCCTACCATCAACAATGGAATAACAAGCGAAGGTTAGTGCATGCGTAAGATGACATCAGAATCAAGAACTCTGATTCTCTCTCATCAAGCTTCAACTCTCTACTATCATCAACACTTCTATCAAGGATGGAAAGCTGGATTACTCAAAGAGCTTGGAACGAAAGATCATTAGCACGATTCAATCGAGAAATCTTATCTAAGAACATTCATAGATTACAATCTCTCTCATCTATCAAGTATCATTCTGTGTTAACAGAACTATGCATAGTGTAAAACTCAAGACACATCACATTCAACATGGGACTAGAAACTCTTGGATTCGTAGGGGTAAGATCAAGATTAATGAATGAACTCATCACTTCTCATCCTCAAAACTTAGCATGATCGGGAAGCAACATGATGTGCATGGGATTAAGCCACGAACAGTCATACACCCAAAGGGAATGGAATGTTACCTCAATTGAAGTATAAGGACTATATGAGGCGAAAAAGAATTGATATCTCATCTTGATCAGCCTATCACAATCAAAAAACTCAAGATCTACTTCGATTCCTCACATCATCATCTCCCCCTTAGCTCTCAAGGTCCTCTCTCTAAATTTGTGAATCAATTTCCTCTACTAGGCTATAAGCATAAACCTCCACACGGTCAAGGAATCACTATCCACAAGAATATGCATCTTAAACCCTTTTGTTATTCTACAGTCACATACATATAACTGGCCACTCAGACTCCTTTCAACGATATCACTCTTAGCTTCCTCATAACTCTATAGAACTCTCTCTGTCTCTCTCTCTCCCTCTCTCTCTCTCTCTCTCGCTCTCTCTCTCTCTATTTGCTGCTATTATTGGTGTATATGATCACTTTTCATAATTATTACACTCTAACATCTTTTTTTTTTGCCTGCTAATGCTCAACCACTGTGCTCTCATAAACTTATTTGTATAAGACTTAGACTATTATGGAGAACTAATCATCATCTATTCATATGCCCCAATCGCTTAGCTTCTTATGACGACAAAGATTACCTACATCAGCCTTCTCCACATCAACAACTCAGATATACTATTCGAATTCTCATAACAGTCATAACTTAGAGCCTCACCCATCTGTACAAAATCATTGTTACATATCCTAAACCTCTTAAACCTCCTCTTTCCTAGTGCTTCTCCCTTAATTTACTATCTCCATCTAGGGGGTGCTTCTACTCTACTCTTAGCACCATGTGCCTTTCTAGTCAACATCTTAATCATCGAGCCTGCACTACAGCAAGACTCTTAGGTCAAATCTCCAACAAGGACTATCACTATCATCATGCTATCTCCTCTTTAACACTACTCTTCAAAATTCAAGCTTAGGGTCTAGCACTAACATGTGCATCCATCACATACATCTCTAATGCCGACTTGCAATAACTAGGTAAACATTTAGGGATATAGGCTTACTAAAATCTCACAATGAATACTCAATCAGCACATCCCCTCTGCATAACTCGCGTACTACTCACCCATTCACTATACCTCCTTATCTGGGTAAGCTTATAACTCTATGAATCACATGAACTCTCACATATAATCATAAGCCTAATTTTTATCTATCACATAAAAAGCACTCTTTTCCCTTCTTCAAGAGCTACACTTCACCCTCAATAGTATGAATACTAAAACACATCAACATACACTTCCTTCTACTTTAGGGCATGCTCTAACACATTTTGACACTCTCTCTATATATCTACCTTATCTCAACATGGCAATCATAGGATACTTTCGACTTTTTCATCACGCTTATGGCCATCGACTCATCCCTTCACTAAGCTTCAATCGGTCATCACTCTTGCTATCTCGTCAAAAGAACACGAGCATAACTCAATACCAGCGAACATAACCATGCACGAAAAGAAAGAATAAATAAAGGGAAGTTTCCTAACAGTCTCCATAGCCTCACAAAGATAAGTACGGATGTCTTCATACCGATCCTTGAGACTCTACTTAGACTCAACTTATATGCACGTGAGACCTATAAACCAAGGCTTTGATACCAATTGTCACGACCCGAAATTCAGGCGTGATGGCACTCGTCTTATCCCACCAAGACAAGTCAGCCTAAAACTCAACTATAACATTAAAAATGCAGAATTATAATAAAAATAAAAGTTCAATTATGGATAATAAGTCAACTTAATGTAAATCCCCCAAAACCTGGTTGTCACTTGCACAAGCTTCTAATGTATTACAATAGATTCGAAAAGAAACGCGCAAGTATCAAATAATATTGTCTCTAGAATAGAACAAATTCATAAATAAGAGTAAGAAGTCAGCTGGGATGGCAAACAACTACCTCTCACAATCTCCACAGGAAGCCTCAAATAAGGAAGAGTGGAGAGTATCACGACAATTTGGGCTCGCAACCTATAAAACTATTGTACCAAGGGGGTGAGTACCAAACACACGGTACTCAGCAAGTGAAATATTAAACACAAAATTAAGTAATACAGAATACTGATACCCCAAACACTCCAACCAAACCCCCACAACTACAACCTGCATAAAATTAGTCCTGCATAACGATTCATAATGTTCATAGCGTATAGCTCAATAACCACAAAAACTATTATATATCAACAACACCAAGGATCAACTGCATCTATCACAAGTTTCAGAAAACACTCACACGTTTATAAATGATAATGAGATGTGATGCAATGAATGCAATATCACGTAGAATGATACATGTATGTCCTAGTGATACACATCTGCTGCTCATAAACATGCCTCAATCAGAACTCATGGGGGCCATACATGACCATGTACCTATCGCGGCATGCGACAGGACCCTCAAATCATGGTATCCGTCATGGCGTGCGACACGTCCCTCGAATCATAGTAACTGTCGCGGCGTGTGACACGACCCTCGAATCATAGTATTCGTCATAGCGTGCGACACGTCCCTCGAATCATAAATCATAGTACATCCTTTTGAATTCTCATTCTTTTTCACTAGCTAGAACCATTTTTCTTCGACTTTGCATTTCTTTTCTTTGATCATCCAGCAAACACATAGTAAATACACATAATCATGTTCATGGAAATAAAATATGCAAGATGCCCATACAAATTCATATATCTTAAAGTCAAGAATGGGTATTTCAAAACCATAAATGTTGTCATATCCTCAATCTCAATACCATCACAACCTTAAGAACATTCACATCTAAAAGTAAGTATCACTTCAATATCAATGACAAATAACCACTATTTCACATATAATAAACCTCCATCATTAATTCACAAGTCAAATATCAACATAGGATAATTACCCAATTCAAAATATTTCAATCAAATCCTACATAAATCATTTTCAACACCTCATACAAGAAGCACAAGATTCTATATACTTAACAAAGGTTAAGAAATTCACTTGCCTTAGATAAAGTCTCGAATCACGTCAATTTCGAAGCTTTTCTCTTTCTATGATACTCCAATACACCAAAATCTATTGAAATATAGCATCATAATTATATAATAAATCTAACGACACTAAAATCAATTAATTCGATGAAAAGGATAAAATGGTCCAAAAATTTTGTTGCCAAAAAATATCATCGAAATCTGAAAAGTTATACATGAAAATATTCCCCAAGTGATAAAAAATTCAAAGGCGAAAAGTATTTCAAAAATGGAGCTAATATGAGGAAGAAATCGCATGTTAAAGTTTTCAAAACATATTAAAAACACAACAGCAAGATCACGAATTTTACCTCAAACAAAGCACCAAGATCAATTTTTGAAACTCCCACGGTGTTCTCCTCAGCTAAATATACAGTTTAGCCATTTGAATCACTCAAATCTGATCAAAATTGAGAGAGAAATCGTTGGTTGAAGTTTGGGGAATGTTTGCGATCTTCTCTTCTCTTTCTTGGAGAAAATCCTCAATCTTCGTAGTTATTTTAAAGTGAAAGAACTTGGAAGGACATTGATTGAAAGAATTATATTTGATTCTTGAATTCTTGACTTAGACTCTTTAGAGTTCTTGATGAAGAACCATAATTTTGTAGAAGAAGAGTCAAGAAATCCTTTCTTGGGATTCTTGAATTTGTTTTCTTGAAACTTTAGGTTATGATTTAAAATCCTCTTAGAGCTTCATGAATAGATGAAGAAATTTGGGTTGGGTAGATTGAAATTCATGAAGAATAACTTACCTTGAGCAGGAATCTTGGAAGCTAATCCTAACTTGATGATTTTCTTAATGATTCTTTAGTGGTTATGTTTAGGGGAGAAGGGAGAGGGTTTTGATCATGAAAACTGATGTTTTATATGTTTTAGGGATCATAAATAGACCCCAAAAGGTTTTAGGATAAAAGTACACCCAAATTATAAACAAAAATACTTTATTAACTCATCCAGTGAGGGTCCGAGACGCGCTCCGGGCGCGGACTTTCGGACAGCTCTGCACCTCTCCACTAAAATGGTCATAACTTTCTACTCCGAACTCTGGTTAACGCGAAATTAGATGCGTTGGAAACCTAATTCGAATATCTTAAATTTTATCTATTATGGGTCATCCAACTCATTATAATTTAGGACATATGGGCATTTGAAGTTGACCCTTCTATTGACTCACACGAAAACTTAGTTGCTAGAAATTCTTTGAACTTGGCTTGATGTAAAAAATCCCTTATGACTCTAAGTCACACATAATATACTTTAACACTTAGGAATTGATCCTAGAACATATGTATAATTTACAAGCCATTGGTTCACCTAACTTTTATAATATCATACATTAGCACTACGACCTCATATCAGCTCCAATTCTATTCCTATACTAAGAAATTGACTTTAACATCTATGCTCAATTAAGAATCCTCAACTAAAATACTATATCCTACGAACAATGGCTCAGTCTTAGCTTAAAAAAAAATTGGGGGTGTTACAACGGTCTATTTGAACACTTAATTAGAACATAAAAATACTTGACAATACCATGAGAGTATATCCATATGCTATGGTGATACTATTACATTAAGTATATATTATGTTAAAACTATTAAGGTTTCTCATATACATAAGTGGACAAAAAAATTAATTAGACATAAAAAAATCTTAACGATGCTAAGGCAGTATACTCATATACTCTAATGGTATCATTAATAGTTCAATGTTCACAAAATATTTAGTATACAGTGATATTCAGAGTATATGTAAACTCCCTAAGTATCATTAAGGTTTTCAACATACTTCGTGTACATGCTTTATACAAGCACATAATCCAAAATAAACAATAATAAAAAAACACACATGATTGAAAATAAAACTTACATTCAAATTACTCTATTACACTATCTATATAAATGCTTCGTTATAGCATAAAATCCTTAATGATACCATGAGTGCATATCCATATGCTATAGTGATACTATTATATACAGTATATACTATGTGAAATGACCCCAAAAAGTGTCCGAAAATGTGCCTCAGAAATGTCCATAATCATAATTTTTATATATCTCAAAATCCATGTGTGATATTGAAAATTCGACTTCATATTCTTGTTCATATGGCAAAATTGAGTGGGGAATGGGTATAACCCGAGCTTTAGAGGACCCGTAGCGAAAAAGAAATTTCATCAAATTTTGCAATTCCAGTAGCAGTATATTTTGTTGCCAATTTTTCTAATCTCGGTCCAAGGCTTTGGTGTCTTGGACCTAAGCCTTCCTATGCATAAAAATATCTATACTTAGTCATTTTTCAACCTCGTATTATTCAATACATTTCCCAATACTCTCTCAAATACTTAGACAAATATTTCACTCAAAATTCAAGTGTCCCAATCTCTTTCAGGATCTAAGGATTTCACCCAAGCTTCAAGTTTCCATTCAAATCTTCTTCAAGGAAATCAAAAAAGTTAAGGTATGTGGTATCAACCATTGAGTCCTTTCACCCATGGTGCCTAACCTTTCTTTTTACCTAAAATGCATGTTTCTAAGTTGATTTACTTGTGGGTATTACTCACTATAAATTTGACTATAAACTATGTTGGGATTTCTTGAATTTGAGATTGTTTAAGCATGTTTTGAGCTATTAATCTATGATCCCTTGTGGGTTTTAATGGAGGGTTTTGATGTGACTTTCATGAGGATATTACCAAGTGTTGGTGGATGGTTTAATATTGATTTTTCTTGCATGATTTCACTCTCCAATGGCTTGATCTTATACTAGCATTATACACCCGCCAAGTGTTTGATAAAATGTCTGATTTTTGGATTCTTGAGTCATTGATGATCCATTGCATGACCTATGATTTGAATGACTTTATAATCATGAAAGGAATGTCTATATGAGTTGTTTCATGAAAAGTACTTATAGTATTATAAGTTGACCATGCCTAGTTGAGGAGGTGATACTTCAATCACCATGGAGGATAGGGTAAGACAACCATCAACCAGTTGAGGGGTTGATACCTCAATCAACATGGATGGTAGGGTGAGACAACCATCAACAAATTGAGAGGTTGATACCTCAATCATCATGGGTGGTAGGGTGAGACAACCATCAATTAATTGTGGGGTTGATACCTCAATCACCATAGATAGTTGGGTGAGAGAACCATCAACCAATTGAGGGGTTGATACCTCAAACACCATGGATGGTAGGGTGTGACAATCCATCATAATGTTGGTCTCTTCTTACATATGTAATATGTTCTATATAAGTATGTTTTACTTCAAGCATCATTCATACATGTCATATTCTTATTATGCTATCCATTGGTTATGATATTGCATTTTGTCTATGTTGCCTATCTCTTGTTGCATTGCATCCTACATAGTACATTCAAACGTACTAACACATACTCTATGCCTAAATGATGTTACCATGTAGGAACTAGAGCCCCACTTGATCATATTCCTCCTGCACGTGGCTAGTATGATTTTTCTCAAAGCAAGTTAGTGAGTCCTCAACTCTGAGGACATACTTCTCTTGATTTATGCTATGTATTGACTCTTCTTATGTTGAAACCTTATGATTATGAGGGTGAGCCCGGAGATTGTCTTGGCCCCTGCACCTATATATGCATTAGAGGTGTTGTTGGAACCTTATGATATGTTAATGCTATACTATTGGTGTGTTGTGTTTCTATGGTATCAAAGATATCCCTTAGCCCCGTATTCCCCTTTTTCTATCTAGTGTTGTTGTATAATTGCTTCCGCGATCAAGGATGTGTAATGATATGCTAAGAAGCTTGTTTGGGGTCCATTCGGGTTCCCCATTCGCTGTGTCACATCTAGGCCCTAGGTCCAGGTCGTGACACTATGATAATATTATTAAGGTTTTCATATACATATATGTACAAACAAATTAATTAGGCATAAAAATATTTAAGGATACCAACACAGTATACTTATATAATCTGATGGTGTCATTGAAATTTTAATGTTCACAAAATACTCACAATCTGGTGATACTCTCAGAGTATATGTAAACTCCCTAAGTATCATTAAGGTTTTTAATATGCTTCATATACATACTTCATGCAACCACAGAATCTAAACAAAGAATGATAAAAATCGTATATAATTGAAACAAAAACTTACGTTCAAATTACATCATTGTACTGTCTATATAAACTCTTAATTAGAGCATAAAAATCCTTATGATACCATGAGAATATATCCACATGTTATGGTGATGCTATTAGATAAAGTACGTACTGTGTTAGCATCGTTAAGGTTTTGCATATACATATATGTACAAACAAATTAAGCAGACATAAAAATCTTAAAGGATACCAACATAGTATACTCATATAATTTGTTGGTATCATTAAAATTTCAATGTCCACAAAATTCCCAATTAAGCAGACATAAAAATCCTAAAGGATACAAACATAGTATACTCATATAATTTGTTGGTATCATTAAAATTTCAATGTTCACAAAATTCTCAGTATATAGTGATTCTCAGTATATAGTGATACTCACACATTATATGTA
>JAPFFP010059399.1:0-27439 GCA_026153255.1 Solanum medicagineum | reverse complement strand
GATTCCAAGTAATAGCTTGCTTGGTCTATGGTTATGGTCTCTTCCTACACATGTAATCTATATTTGCAACTTATATGCATTATAAGCATGTTTTTACTTCAAGCATTAATCGTATACTTATCCATTGCCTATGATTATGCATTTTGATTATTTTGCCTATGTCTTGTTGCGTTACATTCTACATACTTAATAAATTCAAATGTACTAACCCATACTCTATTCCTACATGATGTTACCATGTAGGAATCGGAGCACCTACTCGATCATCCCCCACGTGTCTAGCTTTGGCATTTCGGAAGATAAGCTTTGGTGAGTCTTCAAGTCCGGGACATTAGCTATGCTACTCTTACTCTTGATATCTCTTTATGTTGGACACTTGAAACTTTGAGGGTGAGCTCAGAAAGTTTCTTGGCCCTCGCGCCAATCTATGTTTAGTGGTGTTGTTGGAACAATTGATGTACTTATGCTTTGAGCTTTGACTCTTTTATGCTATGTAAATATCAAGACTCCCCTTAGTCACGCTTCCTTACTTATATCTCTTCTTGTTGTTTATTTTGCTTCCGCGACCAAGAATGTGCATATGATATGTTAAAAGGCTTTTTTGGGGTCCCCTCGAGTTCCCATTAACCGTGTCATGTGTAGGCCCTAGGATTAGGTCGTGACATCTTATCATTTGAAATCTCAAGGGAACTCGCTTGTTGGTTTTGTTGAGCGGTTACAGGTTTGGTCAATGGTCATAGAACATTGCGAATCTCCTCATTTTATATGTCATTGTTAGGAAGCTGATCATCAAGCGAGGGATTGTTACCATCTTGTCTACCGTTCTAAATAGCTTGAGACATATTATGAAATGTAACGAACAGGAATCAGAAATATTTTAGAGGATTCAGATCTACCGCACGACATGGATCATGAAGAAGTGATTTATTTGCTAAAATGCCTCATAGCCTCCTATTCATAGTTGAGGCGTGCTTCACAACCATGAACAAGACTCTACTCGATGCGGCATGTTAGATTTCTGAGGACCATTTATAAACCTAGTGCTCTAATACCAAGCTTGTCATGACCCATACCTAGGGCCTAGACATGACACAGCGACTGGGAACCCAAAAGGATCCCTAAACAAGCCTCTTGAGCATGCATAGTGCATCCTTTGTTTTTGTGGAAACAATATAAGATTAATAAACACATAGCACATAATTTTCTATGAGAAACAGGGCTTTGGACTGACACTATGTGGATTTTGTATGGAAGAGGATAAACATAAATGACATAGAAAATAAGTCTACGGGGCAGGTAAGTGTGACTCATGCTATGCGGGCATTTAGGGACTTAGGACTTCCTCCTTGTCAACATAGCAAACATTCACCACAAAAAGGGAATAAGGGACTAAGGGAAAACTCCAACAATACATAGACATAACAAGAGTCCAGATCATAACACACAACCCATATATCCAACAACACATCTAACTACAAATGAAGCGAGGGCCAAGACATCTCCCGGGCTTACGCTCAAAGATAGTATCCAAGAATAGAGTAGTTCAAATAATAGTATGAAAGTAAACGGATGTTGTCCTCAAATTTCGGGGACTCACAAATAGCAAGCCTTCACCGAACTAATTTATAGTGTGGAGAAGGAGGATCGAAAGAAGCTTCGTTTCCTACGTGGTTAGATCATGCAGGCAAAAAGTATGCCTTAGTGTTAGGAATGTACTAAGTATGCAGCGTGCAATGCGATAAGAAATATGAGCCATAATAATCAAGATGCATAATTATAAATCAATAGACATAAGCTCAATATGACATGTATAATCAATGTTGAAGTATAAACATGCATTAAGATAGTCAAACTTGCATAATATATCATACATATATGGGAAGAGACCTTAACCGACATATAAGACAAAGCGAGCTATTGGAATCCTGATGTTCACACCACACCGAATCAAGGAGTGGTCTATATGCCAAGGTAAACCAAGCATAACCCCACATAGTGGGTCATAACCTAGATGGATCCACTTGTAAAAGCCCATTAAGGGAAACAATATAAACCTTTGTTGTCACATAGTTCAGAGAACAAGACTTAATAAACTTTAGGCCTCAATCGATGCTAACTTTATTCCCACCGTATACTTTGAAAGAATCATACACTTAATCATAACTTGCATAATTTATAGAATAACATGTCATGAGTAGCTTATTCAAATACAAAACCCCTACATGTGGAAGATACCTTGTACTAGAGGGTTAAAACATAGCATAGGACATAATCCCTTCTAATAGGCATTGCATTATACATGAGGGTAGAGATTATAACAGGTATAACCCCTACACATGGTGTATACCTTGTACTAGAGGGTAAAAACATAGCATAGGACATAACACCTTCTAGTAGGCATCACAATACACATAAGGGTGGAGATTGTAATATGGATAACCCCTTTTAGTGATCTTTAGATATTACATGAGGGTAAAATAGTTGTGATGCATGACCCATTCATGTTGACATGATTCATAACAAGAGGGAAAAAATATAGAATAAGGACACAACATTTTATTTAAGAATCATAGGAACTTTTCATTAGTTTAATGCATGCTTGGGAGCCCATAATTTATCGTAACATGTTTGTCTTGTAATTCATGCAATAATCATTCACTCACATAGAAATATCTTCATGTAAACTTAGTCAAACATAGTGGGTATATGCATATGTACTTGAAATCATGCATTTCAAGAGTATAAGACAAAAGAGGAGTAAAATCGATTCATTTTGAAGTTATTCAAATCAACCCACTAATATTGTAGTAAAACCCTTATCATTTAGAAATCATATTTCAGGACACATAGTGGAAAATAATTTAGTTTGAATCATTCTTAATCAACTCATTACAATAATATACATCATCTTCCAAAATATGGACATGAGAATATGAAACCCATCTTATCAAGTAAAACCTAATTAAAACTTCCTCAATACTCATATAAATCCATAAATTCTATACGATATTTTACTTCATGATAATGCACAAAAATAAACCATCATAGGATGCATCATAATAATAATATCATATGCAAGAGTTCATAAAATACCCATAAAAATCCATAGATTTCATGTAATTGGAGAAGTAGAATGGTTGGATTTATATGAAGGAAGGTTCTCACAATCAAACCCACATACGTTGGTTTGATTTTGGTGGAGGAAATCTGATTTGGAGATGGAGAACTCGAAACCCTATCTTGCACCCTTTCCTTCAATGCCTTAAAGATCTTGAGTGAGTTTTTGCGACTTAGCATTTTTGGAATGAGGTGGATTAGGGTCATTTGGGGAAGTTTTAGACTAATATAGGGCGTGTGGAAAGTCAAAACGATGTCGGATTGGGCTTAGGATATGAGGAAACGGCTAAAATACCTTTTTTAAAGCTGGTTGGAAATTTCATGAAACATTGATTATGGTCGTAATTCATTCCACGGCCCGTAGAGTGGGTTGTAGAAACTAACTGCTTGACAGTGCTTCACTAAAGTAGGCATAACATTTTGGTACGAACTCCAAATAAGTTGAAATAAGCTGCGTTGGAAATATAATTCAAAGATCTTTCATTTAGTAGGTTGGCCAGGCTCTAATTTAGTGTGTGTTAAGATATGTGATACTTTGAAGTTGACACATATACGAACTCATACTAAAACTTAGGCGATTGGAAAATTGTTTGCACTTGACTTGATTAGAGAGGGGCTTGGAATTGCATGAGGGATAATAGAGGGGCTGTATGAAGCTTTTAAGAGAACTAGAAAGATTAGCACTTCCCTATAAGAACACAAGACAGGACCACGAGACCCTATTTACGAGTCGTGGTCCATTCTGTGGGCTATAGATAGAGGTTTCGTCTGATAGACTTTCAGAGACCCCTTCTCCAATTCTAATTGCACGACATGGTCTATGACTTGTATAAGACTTTATGAGTCATCTTATAAGTCATATATTGGACTGTTGAATGATCCTAAATTTCATCAAGTCTATCCAAGTTCCATGAATCCTCTTACGGGTCGTACTCCAACTTATGACCCATAAACCCCTTCATAAAAACTTATAGTCCAAAATTCCCAATCCTATTTTATTGAATCTCTCCTACTTTTTATAGGTGGCTTACATTATCCTTGTTGATTAATTGAAGAGGGATGTTGGTTGAACCTTGATCCACTTGCCATTAGCCACTATGGAACATGCCCTTTTCAACTCTTTGGTGTGAGAATCCACCACCCTCAATTTGAGCCTCTTGGACTCCCTAGCATGCTCCCTCCACTTCATAATATTGATGTTTCCACATAAGTCATGAGCGGAGAGATGTCAATTTCCCATACTAGCATAGCAGTCTTACATTCCTTACAAACCAATCTAAAACACCGGAGATGAACTTTCTCATTCTTTCCATTGGATTGGTAACCATGAATAGTATATATTTAGACAATTTAGTTAACTTGAGAGAATACTCCCTGACACTCATGTTTCCTTCATGGAGGTTAATGAATTCTTAGGCCTTGTTCTCCCTCAACTCCAATGGAGAATATCGATCTAGAAAGGCACTGTTGAACTCTTCCCACATAATTGGTCATATTTCTTCACCCCTCTTATCTACCCATTGATCATACCATAATTTGGCAACACCATTTATTTGATAGGCCAGAAGCTAGGCCTTTTGTTATGGAGATATTCCCATAATTGCCACAATTTGATCTACCTCATCAATAAACTCCATGGGGTCTTCATTTACTTTAGAACCATTGAACTTGGGCAGATCATTTTAATGATGTCCAAGATCTTAATGTTTGGGGTATGCCCATGAGGAGGAGTGACATTCCGGTCACTTGGTTGGCTATGCGGAAGAGGAATGACATCTTGATTAACTTGGTTGGCTATAGCTTGAAATAATATGATGAAAGTGGTTTGGAATTTTGCATGAGAAACCACATCCTCTTGTGGGACCAAAGCGACTTGGTCCCTGATGAAGCAGTTTAGCGGTAGTCAACCTTCCCCGTAAGGAGTCAGTTTATTCCCATGTCGTATCCTTAAGGATTGTCTCTAAAGAAATATTTTATTAAAACTAGTTAGGCGAAGTTTACTAATTGGTAATAGAAATCCCCTAAATTCGAGTACGAATTGAATTCAGGTGATAGATATTTTTCAAATTAATAATACTATCCAGTCTATTTAATTAATTTATATTAACAACTAGTAATAATCCTGTTACAATTGATTCACTAAATTAGTCCTATCCCTAGACTTTAATAGTGTGCTTCAAATTGGTTGGCTAAAATTATTATTTATATTTATATTAGATACAAATTATAATTTTCTAATCTATAACTAATAAATAAATAATAAATTAGCCAAGTTCATTAATTTGTTTATTTCACAATAAAAAGCAACTAGTATAAAATAAATAATTAAATAGACTGAAATAATAATATTATCCTACATATCTAATTCTCTGCTTCACTTCATAATCCTAAAATAATTTAAGCAGTCATGGTCATAATAAACATATTACAAACACAACACAAAATAATAATTAAACATAATAATAATTTTATTACAAAAAAAATTAACAGTAGATCGCTTAAAAATAAAAGCAGAATAATACACTGAACGAACTCGAACAGAATAGCTACAACTCCAACATCACTCCACACAACTAAGACTAATGACTTAAGAAACTTTTAGAAACAAACAAGAAAGGAATTCTTCAGTTCATGGAAATGAAATCCGGATTCACCTATATATATAGACATTAAGAACGGTCGTCCTTCCGCAAAGGACGGGCGTCCTTCAGTTTGCCTTTTTGCTTTTTGATGGATTTTTTCTTCTTTTTGAACAATTTCAATCTTCATCGGCTTCTAATTTTTATCCGAGCTTCTTGAAATGTTTTATTTCTGCTTCTTTTTTCTATAAATTGGCTCCGATTTGCTTCAATTCCTGTATTACATTTTGTGCAGATTTTATTTATTCAATTCACTTAATTTTACTATTACTTTTAAACAAAAGAAATAATATGCCTTGTTTATTTAATTAATTTAACAAAAACACTTTAAACACTCAAGATAAGAACGAAACGCGCTTATCAAATTTCTCATACTTAAGTTTTGCTTGCCCTCAAGCAACAAACTGTTTATTCAAAGAAGATCAAGAAAACAAAAGATTTACAGAGAATGTATCTTGAATTACACATTTTAAAAGAGTAGATACATGATTTTAGCAATCAAATTTTGACCTTTAAGATTACCACCTCTTATTTTTTGAAAAAGAATGAAACTTAATCCTGCTAACTAATATTTTTGCACAAATTCCATCCACCAGTCATTCCACCAAATTCCGCACAGAAATTAGTAAACAACGCTTTCACTTTCTCATATTTAGAAAGAATGTTCATGAAGTCAAAGAAATTTTTATGACTAAATTGGAAAGTTATTTAAGAAAGGAAAACTTCAAAATGCAGGGGTTATATTATTAACACATCTTTGCAATGAGAATGGCATAATCTTTCCAACTGTGACTAACTTCTCAAATGACCTAGAACCAATTGCTTTTTGGTTAGACAATCCATATTGTTTTTAGTAAGGTAACAAGTCTCATCAGATAACATAGAACCAAGTGTTTTTTTGACTTACTACCTGATGATGTTCATGCTCCAATAAGAAAGCATTCACTGTCAGCAATCATCCTAATGGAGGTTAGGGTCGAATACACAGGGAATATGGGGCTTGACTATGGAGATCCACTAACAATCATTTCAAGCATCGATTACTAAAATCTCTATATATAGGGGGTTTCTTAGTAATTCAAGAACAAAAATAAAAACTAACTATGCAGGAAGATACTCAAATTTAGGGACAACTTGGGAATTGTGTTCCCCATGATTCGTTGACTCAATTAACCTAGAAAACACAACTCTAATTGAGAATTCACATGCAGGATGGTAACTTAGGTTCTTCCGGCCCTCTTGTGAAGGTGAAGGTCGAATTTCATCACAGCACGTGGTCGGCAACCATGGTGTGCCAACTAACCGTTACCCATCGTACCAGTCAACCTCCCCTTGATCAGGTTTGGTTGATTAGATTAGAACACATGAATCGAATCCTATCATTTACTTTCCTTTTCCTATTCGTCACTACCTTGGTCGGGATCGTGATAGTAGGTGGGGTTTGGTGTTGGCCACCACAAAACAACAATCAAAATGAAGGGAAATAAACAATACATGCAGAATCCCAATCAAAGAAATGCAGAAAGTCTAGGTTATACCAAGTCAACTACTTATGGTTCCCACAACCCCAAGTTGTGGGTGCTTAGCTACTCATGGCTAAGGCAAAATCAACAACAATACAACTAGAAGACATGGCTGAAAGT
Source organism: Solanum medicagineum (assembly GCA_026153255.1). Lineage (NCBI taxonomy): Eukaryota > Viridiplantae > Streptophyta > Magnoliopsida > Solanales > Solanaceae > Solanum > Solanum medicagineum. Next base: position 20,040 of record JAPFFP010059399.1, on the reverse strand, counting down.
TTACCCAAAATAATGAAGAACAAGAAAACCACAAGTTGCAAAACCACAAGCTTGGATTAATGGAGAATGATTACAATATGAGTTTTGCAATCCCCAAAAGTGGGTCTTCAAATTAAAAAGGAGAATATAGACTAAACCCTAGATAAACCCTAAGAATATTCAAGGGAGAATATTCAAAGTGTTCCCTACAATATTCATTGTATCAGCTCCCCCTTAGAAAAACCTATCATAAAGTATTTATAGTATTTTCAATTTAACCCTAAAAATCATATAGAAAAAACAGCTCGCAGCAGGTACATCGCATAGGTATGACTCATAGGGTGACTTACGAGTTGTAATCAGGGTCTCATATCAGGCACTTTGCACTTTGGACTTGACTGTTACGTCCCACTGGTACGAGTCGTTGCTTGGGCTATGACTCATATGCTCCTCTTGTAGTCTAGGACTTCAGTTCTTGGTCCAAACTTTTGGCTATCGGTTTCTTTTTATGAACCCACCTATACAAGTCGTAGTGAGACCTATTGCTTGTAGAGAGGCCTCGTAGGGCTGACCTCCACTTAGCAGAATTCTAAATTTTGATCACTTTTTTGTTGCTACAATCACCCTACGACTCGTAGCTTGGGCTACGACTCATAGAACGGCTCGTATGTCCTGCTCTTCAACAAAATCTGCAATTTTCTCCCAAAATCATGCCAATCTATCTTTTCTGCAATAATAACATAAAAACACATAAAAACCATAGAAAGTCACATTAAGAACTCACAAAATCTCTAGTTTTAGGCATCAAAATGTGTTGTATTTTGATAGCACATCAACACCCTCAACTTAGAACTATTGCTTGTCCTCAAGCGATGAATCGATCTAAACAGACAATGAGAAACACATAGTAGCTACTCTAATGGCATATACATCCTTTAACTACAATGCAGGTACCCAATTCTCACTTTTAAAACCTGATTGCAAAGCTACTAAGCAAACCAAAACATAAAATGTACCCGGCAATCCAACTATGACAAATGAAGGAGTATCAAAAATCCACAATCATTGAATCAGTCATATGCTAATTATGCAGTGCAAATGCCCTCAGAGGAAATAAGTCGCTCTTTCTCACTCAAAGTGCATTAAAAATCAGGGACTGTGCAAGTATTCTCACTCTCACAAATGAAATTCATACAAAATGAGTAACACCATAGGCTTGCCTTTATACTCAATTCTGAACTGAAGAAAAAGTGGATTCGGATCACTTTAGGACTTAACGGGTGTAACATAGTCTCGTGGGGCTTTGATATGGCATTTTAGGCAAGTAGTGACTAAAAGCTATCCTTGAATCATGTTTTTCAACACTCTTACTGTCGTAACTCAACCGTTTTCATTAAATCCACCCGTATTCTTCCTTTTTAAGCTTTTCCCCGGGTGTTTTCTTTCTCTTTTGGTATGCATCATTTTTGAACTCATTTTGCTATTTTGTTCAATCCAACGCAATTTCTCTTTTCTTTTCTTTCACCTGGCACATGACTTCCTAATTTCTTTCTTTCTTTCCCAACTAACCACCTCATTTTCATTACTTTACCACAATAAGTGTCACTCTAAACTTAGGCTTTTAGCCTGAGGTGAAGCACACAATATCTATTCCCCAAACCAGGTCCACTATTCGTATCCACCCTCAACGTAGGCTTTTAGCCTCAATGAAGGTTCACATATTCAAGGATAGACTAGGGCCAATATCAAGGTATTTCATAAAACAAGGCTAGGCTAGCTAGGTGTCAAGAAAGATTGAGTGCATGAGAGTCTCAAACATTTGGAACAAGGGATTTACTAATGCATTTGATAGGTCATTTAGGCAAAAGTGGGGTCACTAGAAGAACAAAGGCCTAAGATCCCTTCCAAATCAACCACATCACCAAACTAATCTTATAGTAATAAGGCAAGTTCTGAGTCCATACATAGTACATGAATATGGCAAAATAAGCTCACAACCCACATGACATTGCACACACAATCAAGTACAGACTCACAGGTCATGCTTCAAGCGTCAACTTGCCTTCTCATTATCAGAGGAAACATTGCCAGATAATCACATGCATGATTGCACTAATAAACAACAATCTCAAAAATTTTGATGGTACTGAATTTGTAAAACATTCAAAAAGCATTCAAAAGCTATATATATATATGCCAAAAGATCATAACTACTACATATTTACAAATTATATACACTACCTAAATATGCCGATTTAATAGAAATTAAAACATCTACAAGGAAAAAGAAGCATGGCAAGAAAACCTTGGGATCAAAAATAAGGGAAGTTATGGACTTGATTACTCAGACTTCACCCTAATCCATAACTTTCCACAGCCCACCAAAATAGAATACTTTGTCCTTAAAGTAAAATCATCAAGAAGAGAAACAATGGGCATATATTGGGTGCCTCCTAAGAAACGCCTGATTTATTGTCACGGCACAACGGGATGCTTATTGTACTCATGCTTCTTCAAGGACCCACTCTTCCACTATCTTAATTTCTTCTATATCACCCATGTACAATCTGACCCTCTGGCCAATGACCTTGAAGATTTTACCATCCATGCTGTCTAATTCAATGGCTCCATGACTAAAAATGTGTACCACCCTGAAGGTTCCCACCCACTTTGATCTAGTTTCCCAAGAAACCACTTTAATCTCGAGTTGTAAAGCAACACCATGTCTCCTGGAGCAAATTGGCGGTTCTGAATTCAGCGATCATGATGAATTTTTATTCTTTGCTTGTACAAGGCAGAGCTCTCATATGCTCGCAGTCTGAACTCATCAAGTTCATCAACCTACATTAACCTAGATATTGCTGCTTCTTTCCAATCTAGATTTAGCTTCTTCAGTGCCCATAGTGCTTTGTGCTCAAGTTCAACTGGAAGGTGACAAGCCTTCCTAAACACCAATTGATATGGAGACATTCCAATTGGTGTTTGAAGGCTATGCGGTAGGTCGACAAGGCATCATCCAACTTCCTCAACCAATTTGTGTGATCACATTCACAGTCTTGGATAAGATTTGTTTTATCTCTCTATTTGACACTTCCACTTGCCCACTCATTTGGAGATGGTAAGAGGTTTCCACCCGATGCTTCACACCCTATCTCTCAGGGAGAGCTTTGAACATTCGGTTGCAAAAGTGTGAACCCCCATCACTGATAATTGCTAGAGGTGTACCAAACCTAGAGAAAATATTTCTTCGGATAAACACGGTAACACTCTTTCTCTCATTGTTCAGTAAGGCTATGGCCTCTACCCATTTAAGGACATAATCAATAGCAACTCGGGTATGCTTATTCCCATGAGAGCTAACAAAGGGTCGCATGAAAATGATAACCCAAATATCAAATAAATTGATAACCAAAATAGGATTAAGAGGGAGCTCTTGCCTTCGCGAGACTCCACTCTCTCTTTGGCATCTATCAGAAGACTTGACATGATCATGAGCGTCCTGATATATAGGTGGCCAATAATAGCCACACTGTAGTACCTTATATGTAGTTTGACCTCCACTGAGATAGCCACCCACCAGTGATGAGTGGCATGCTTCAAGAATACTCATCATTTCCACCTCTAGAACACATCTACGGATGATCCCGTCAGCACAAATACGAAATAAATATGGCTCATCCCAAAAGAATTTCTACACATTGTCCATAAACTTGCAACATTGATAGGTATTCAAGTTAGGAGACACTATATCACTTACCAAATAATTGGCATAGTTTGCGAACAAGGGTATGAGATCATATGAGGCTGCCAACACCATTTCATCAAGGAAAGAGTCATTGATATCAAGACCATCATCAAATTAAAATGACCTGAAACTCATCATTCATCCTATCTTGCTGGCAAACTTAAAACACAACTGCGTCTTTACCAAATCAAAAAGTAAGCAACCCTTTTTCCATATAAACCAACGTGCGACCTGTGGCTAAGAAAGGCCTCCCTAAGATGATAGGAACTGCAAAATCAACCTCATAGTCAAGTATGAAAAAATCTGTGAGAAATATAATTTATCTACCTTGACCAACATATCATAAAGTATCCCCACATTCTTCATGATTGTTCTGTCTGCCACTAGCAATTGCATCTTTGTAGGGATAGTGGTGCCCAAACTGAGGCTTCTGAATACGACAAGAGGCATCAAGTTGATGTTAGCTCCCAAATCACATAGTTCTTTGGCAAATGCAAGTTCTCTAATAGTGCATGGTATGGTGAAGGCACCTGGGTCATCACGTTTCTGCACCAGAGATTTTGTAGTGACGCCATTGCAGTGTCAAAAATTTTAGGAGTGATCTTGGCTAAATATTTGCTTCTTCTTGACTAGTTCCTTCATCTATCTAGCATACACAGGCATCCTCTCAAGAGCTTGAATCAAAGGGACATCCACCGACAATTTCTTAAGCATTGCCAAAAACTGCTCAAACTTACCTTCCTCTTTTCTCTTCCCAAGCCTTTGGGGAAAAGGCGGAGGGGGCCTTGGAAAGGTTTTATATTTCTTTCTTTGCTCCTTTGTACTATGCGTTTTTATCTCTTCACTGACATTCTCTTTAAAGCTTTCATCAATAACATCTGATACTGGTGGATCGATAGTGTTTTGGCCATTGCGAGTCATGACTGCCATACAATGCCCTTCATTTTTAGGATTTTGAACCATATTGCTTGGTAAGGTGCCCCTTTGGTGTTGGTTCAATTATGAAGAACTTTTCCAAATTGTTGTTCTAGTTGTTTAATAGCCACAGAGTGGGACTCTATCTTTTGATTTATACTTGAAATGTCCGATTTCATTCCTTTCAAGTTCTCATCTTGGTGGTTGGCTCTTTTCAAAACCTTGTCAAACATCTCTTCAAGCCTCGAAGTACTTGGCTTGGCACCACGGTTGTGGGGTGGTACATAAGGACCATTCTTATAGCTATCTTTTCTACCTTATTCAGCCTCCAACACTCTATCTCTCTAATAGTAACCACCTCAGTTGTCTCTATAAGCAATATCACAATTGTAGTTCTGACTATGATTCCCTGGAACCTTGCCTCCAATAGTCCGAGTTTGACCCTTGGGGTTTATTCCGGAAACTCGCTGTTTGGTTGGTCACGAAAAAAGCATCTTCATTAAAGAATGGATCTTCATATATAGGAGCCTTAGGAAGTTGGTGGGTTACCACTTGAACACTCACTTGGTTTTGCTTTAAAACCAAGCCCATACTCATGCAAAGTTGAGCAAGTTGTTCCATAATCTCCTCGTTGACCTTTGCTTGCTCATTGTTTATATTGACTACACAAGAAGTCTTCATTGCACCTCGTTCTCTTTGACCCCATTCTCTATTGGTTTTAACCACTTGGTCCATCCTTGTGGCTATTAATACAAAAGGTTGGTCAAGAAATATGCCTCCCATGATCGTGTTGGCACAAGCTTGACTATTCTCGTCAAGAGCCTCATAGAAAATCTCAACCAAGGCATCATCAACAATCTTATGATCGGGGACCATCCTCAAGCATTTAGGGAATCTCTCCCATGTGGTACTAACAAAGTCACCCAGCAATTGCTCAAAATAATTTATTTCATCTTTGAACTTAAGCTTCTTTGATCTTGGGAAATATCTCTCTAGCAATACTCTCTGAAGCTCTGCCCAACTTGTTATTGTTCCCAGAGGAAGCTCAGACAACCACGTAGCTACATTACTAATTCGTGACAATGGAAAAAGCAGCAAACGAACTGCATAATGAGAAATATTTTGTGACCCCATGACACTCTTGCAGACGAAGACGACATTATGGAGATGACGATGGGGATCCTCTGAAGGTAGCCTTGTGAACAACCAATGGTTTTGAAGCATTTGAAGTAATCCACTTGACACCGAGAATTTAGCATTTGCCGGTAATGAAGGCAACACTATAGCACCAATAACATCCATGGCCATAGGGTTTAAGTGATATTGGTTCCAACCATAAGCGTTCTCGTTGAAATCCCTAAGTTGTGTCCTATCATCCCTCGGGGGTGGATTCTCTCCTCTTCCCCTATCATCATTCATATTAATTTCTTCCTCAACCATGAGATCCTTATTCACCAGAGTTATTCTTCTAAAGTGTTGATAGACCTCCAAATTGATCGGAGTTAAGGGATTTCCTTAGCTCCTTGTGTTGGGCATAAAACATAGTACACCCTGCAAACAAAATCAAATAATAAAAACAACAATAAAAGTAAAATACAAGAGAATCTACAAATTAATACTTGAACTAACTAATAGTGAATTCAAGTCAAGAACCTAGGTGTATTCCCCCATAATGGCACCATAATTTTTTGATGATGTTCACACTCCAATAAGAAAGCGGTTGCTGTCAGCAATTAACCTAGCCGGAGGTTAGGGTCCAATCCACAGGGAATACAGGGCTTGACTATAGAGATCCAATACAAATCATTTCAAGCATGGATTACTAAAATATCTAAATGGGAGGTTTCTTTGTAATTCAAGGACAAACATGAAAACTAAACTAACTATGCGGGAAGACACTCAAATTGAGGGACAACTAGGGAATTGTGTTCCCAATGATTTGTTGACTCAATTACCCTAGACAACACAACTCTAATTGAGAATCCGCATATATGACGGTAACTTAGGTTCTTCCATCCCTCTGGTGAATGTGAAGGCTGAATTTCACCGTGGTGCATGGTCGGCAACCATGGTGTGCCAACTGACCGTTACCCATTATCCCAGTCAATCTCCCCTTGGTCAGGTTTGGTTAATTAGATGAAAACACATCAATCAAATCATGTTGTTTACTTCCTTTTCCCTATTCGTCACTATCTTGGTCAGGATCGTGATAGTAGGTGGGGTTTCGTGTTGGCCACCACCAAACAACAATCAAAATGAAGGGAAATATACAATACATGCAAAACTCCAATCAATGAAATGCACAAAGTCTAGGTTATCTCAAGTCAACTACTCATGGTTCCAAAAACCAAAGTTGTGGGTGCTTAGCTACCCATAGCTAAGAAAACATCAACAACAATGCAACTAGAAGACATAGTTGAGAGTTTACCCAAAACAATAAAGAACAAGAACACCACAAGTTGCAAACCACAAGCTTGGATTAATGGACAATGAGTACAACGTGAGTTTTGCAATCCCCAAAAGTGGGTCTTCAAATTAAAAAGGAGAATCTACACTAAACCCTAGAAAAACCCTAAGAATATTTCAAGGGTGAATATTCAAAGTGTTCCCTACAATATTCAATGTATCTGCTCCCCCTTAGAAAAACCTATCATAAAGTATTTATAGTATTTACAATTTTGCCCTAAAAATTAAATAAAAAAATAACTGGCAGCAGGTACATCACACAGGTACGAGTCGTAGGGTGACCTATGAGTCATAATTGGGGTCTCATATCAGGCACTTTGCATTTTGGACTTGACTGTTACGACCAACTAGTACGAGTCGTTGCTTGGGCTATGACTCGTATGCTCCTCTTGTAGTCTAGGACTTCAGTTCTTGGTCCAAACTTTTGGATCTTTGTTTTTTTCTATGAACCTACCCATATGAGTAGTAGTGAGACCTACAACTCATAGAGTAGCCTCCTAGGGCTGACCTCCACTTAGTAAAATTCTGATTTTTGCTCACTGTTTCTTGCTACGACTCGTAGGATAGCTCTTATGTCCTGCAACTTCAGCAAAATCTGCAATTTTCTCCCAAAATTTTGCCAACCTATATTTTCTACAATAACTACATAAAAACACATAAAAACCATAGAAATTCGCACTAAGAACTCACAAAATCCGTCATTTTAGGTATCAAATGTGTTGTATTTTGACAGCACATCATTACCCCATTTTAAACTTGTTCTCGGCAAGATGTGATTCCTTCATCTAACTTGATTTTGAAACCCCAAATATTTTGAAAAGAATTCCTTTACATAAACAACAAAGGCTCATATTCTGAAATAAAAAAAATGGAGCACTTATCTGAAAAGATTACCAATAAAGTGACAAAATTTTTTTTTTAGAAAATTAAGAGTTGATTTAACTAATTTTATGTCTCCAGACCTCCAACGTTATCAAAATTACAAGAAACTTGTGCAAACTATATAGTCTAGCAGAAAGAAGATAAACAATTCTTAAGAGGTAATGAGTAATTTTTAAATAAAGTTTATAATTATGCTCATGTCACTAATCACAATTAGTGTAGATTAAAATACTCCTAATGAATGTTTTCACTAAAATTCTACTCTCCTCACACTTAGACTGAGCTGCGCCCACACGGATTAAAGTGTTCAAAAATTAGAGTTTAAGGTGAAAACATTCACATTTAAATACTAAGATGTCCTCACACTTAAAGATAAACACTAAGCAATAGAAGTTAGAACATAAGTAAAGAAAGGCATATAAATTTCCCCCATAGTCTTCCACAAAGTTTGTTCAACCAAATCTAGCAAAACCTATCTCAAGTACACAAGTAGCAAAAAAAATCAATAGTGTAGAATAAAGGAAATGATCCAAGTGACGGGGGCAGAACTACTACTAGGTGGGCGTCTATCTGGGAATTGAGCATAGTACATCTCCTCCACCGTGAGTACATCCTGTCGACTCTATCCTCTTGCTCCCTCTGGAGCGCCTCCTGTGCAGTGGTCCATGCCTGTCATCAAGTATCCTGCGCAGTGGTCGACTGCTGCTAGCGAGCGTCCTGAGCTACAGTCCACTGCTGCCACTACTCCGAACGAGCATCATGTGTCCTCTGTAATGCTCCAAAAAATGTAGTGAGGCGATCTATGCCTGTCATCATATTTTGTATCGTAACCAGGTGGTGTGGAGCTTAGGAAGTAGACAATGAATCCTCTGTAGAATGATATGGCTGTGAATGTATCTGAGGCTAAGGCGGCTCCTGCGGCGGTGGCTAGTGCACCTGATGGTCAACCTTGTCATCATCTCAGACTGAATCTGACTCGATCACTGGACGAACGAACTGCATGTGTTGGAGGTTTGTCATCGCAAGGCGAACCCAGCTATCATTAAGTGAAAATATGTCAATAATCAAGTGCGCTGGCATAAGAGAAAGAGCCAACTAGGTCGCTAGTGGACCGGCCTAGATAGTGAGCCTGTTGTTCGAACTCTGGGAGGCAAAGACATGTGCGACAAAAAATAGCGAGATTTACCTCCCCATGATCAACCAAACTCCATATGAAGAAGATATCACTCTTGCTTAACCGATTGGCCCCTTGAGGGTGCCGAAATCAAGACAAACTCAAAACATAACTCAAACCTCTCCACCCGAGCTCTCTCCAATAAGAAGATGTGGAGTCAGAATACTTAAAGGGCCGACTGTCAGTGGAGTAAGTACACCAAAATTCATCATACACCAACATTCATCGTAGTCAAAAGTCCTATCTAACTCCCAGACAAGATGATCAAAATCTGTAGAGCGTGTGAAGTCTCTCTGCATTCAATCTCAAATGATACGTAGAATCTCAGATAGACATACTATAATCATACCCTCGGAATGTCAATGTCATGCGAGTATCAGGGATGTAGCTGTTTTTGGCTTTAGACATCCGTCATTCCAAAACCAAAGGGAGCATAAGAACTCTATAGCCAAATTAGGACTCGTGGGCCCCTCAAGTAGTAGTATATTCCTCCAATAAGACTGTCCAAATAGTGTATGAATGTACTGCAATAGTCTGTATAACTCCAAAGCCTCAACATCCAAAAATATTGGTGGCGTGACCTCCCTCCTATAACCTCACTCTCTGAAGCGTCTCCGAGCCTTTTCTCCACTAAATGAGATCTGTCGATCCAGATAACTGTAATGGCTCGGGTTCCCAGGGAACTCAGAGCTACGATGGGCTACCTGCACAAATAGCCAATTATGAGAAACACTCTCTCTATTCTCATTTTCTTCATTCCTTCCAAAATTAATTATTACAATTATTATTATTATCTTTTTTTAAACGCATTGCCTCCCGTTCAAGCACTTCTTTAACATCACAAGCTTGACGCCAACACGTTTTCAATTTAAAACCTCCCAATCCTGGAGGTACATTGAAGATCTTTCTTGGGATGCTTCCCCTCCTTCAAACCTCTTTAGTCGATGGTCGTTGACCTTGAAATTCTCACCTTTTCCTCGGAGTTCAACAGTCCTATATGGATAGATCATAACTACTTCAAATGGACTGGTCCATCTTGTTTTCAATTTTCCGAGAAACAATCTCAACCAAGAATTGTATAGTAGTACTTGGTCTCCTTCCTTGAACTCCTAGGACTGCTTAATGTAAGTGTCATGATATTTCTTCATATGATAGAATGTGATTACTTTGGAAAGTTAACATTCGCCAGCCGTCCAATTCATTCAGCTGATAAAACCTCTCCTTTCCTGCATCCTTCAAATTTAGGCATACCTTTTGTAATGCCCATAATGCCTTATGCTCAATCTCGTCGGATAAATGGCATGATTTCCTATAAATGAGAAGGAAAGGAGTAGTTCCTATAGGGGTTTTTTATGTTGTACGGAAGGACCATAATGCATCATCTAGCTTCAAACTCTAATCCTTCCATGTTTTAGCAACGATTTTCTCCAGAATGCCCTTGATGTCTCTGTTGGTATTCTCCCCTTGGCCTTGTGTTTGAGGGTGGTAAGCAACACCCCCTTGTGTCGAACGTCATATCTCTCTAGAGTTCTAGCCAATAAATCATTCCGGAAATTTGTTCCCTGGTCAATTATAAGCACTTAAGGTACTCCAAACCTTGCAAATAACTTTTTCAAAAATGGTACCACTGTGAGGCTATCATTTCTTGGACATGCTTGTGCTTCAGCCCATTTTAGGAGATAATCAATTGCCACCAAAATGTATTTATTACCATGTGAATTAGGGAAGAGTCCTACAAAGTCAACAACCCAAACATCAAATACTTCAAAAGGAAGTATATAGTATAGCGGCATTTCATCATGTTTTGTATTGTTCCCCGTTTGTTGGCATGCCACACTTTTGGATACAAATGTGTGGGCGTCTCAAAAAATGGTCAGCCAAAAGAATCCACAGTCCAGCACCTTCTTAGTAGTTTTGCTTTCTGAAAAATGGCCTCCAGCTGGCCCAGCAAGACATTACTCAAGGATTTTCCATCCCTCTTCATCATCAACAAACCTTCTTACTACCTGATCGGCACAAACTCGGAACAAATATAGGTGTTCCCAAAAATAATGGACAACTTCCCTTTTAAGTTTCTTTCTGATATAGGAAGATAGCCTAGTAGACTCGATACTTCCAGCGAGGAAGTTGGCAATATCAGGATACCCCAGGGGCTTTCCCTTGAACCTTTAAAAATTTATCAAAAGGAAATTCTTCATCCACCTTGCATTTCCCGAATTGTTGAGCCACCCCAGGTTCCAGTCGGGAAATGTGGTCATCTGCTTGGTTGGCCTACCCTTTCCAATCTGTTATCTATAAGTTGAATTCTTTCAAAAGTATTACCCAACATAATAGTCTAGGCTTAGCATTATTTTTCTTAAGTAAATATCTCAATGTTGAATGATTGGTGTAGACAATTACTTTAGACAAAATGATATATGGCCTAAACGTTTCTAGGGCATAAATAATTGCGAGAAATTCTTTCTCTGTGGTTGTGTAGTTTAGTTGTGGTCCTGATAATATTTTACTAGCATAGTAGATTGGGTAAAAGCATTTTCTATCTTTTTGTCCCAATATTGCCCATACTACTAAATCGCTAGCATCACACATAATCTTAAAAGGTTTTGACCAATCAGGAGCCACCAAGACCGGTGCAGTAGTCAATTTCTCCTTCAAAGTGTTGAACGCATCCATAACTTCTTTATCAAAGTTGAATTCCATCCCCTTTTCCAAGAGATATCTCAAAGGTTTTGTAATATTTGGGAAATCCCTTATAAACCTCCGATAGAAACCAGCGTGGCCCAGAAATCTACGAATAACTTTTATGGAAGTTGGTGGGGGTAATCTCTCAATTGGCTCTATCTTAGCCTTATCAACTTCAACCCCTTTTTTTGAAACTTTATGCACTAACAAAATTCTCTTTAACTAAGAAGTGACATTTTTTCCAGCTTAATACCAGGTGAGTCTCCTCACACCGCTCTAACACTTTTTCCAAATTGTTAAGACATTCTTCAAACGACTCTACCATAATAGAAAATTCATCCATGAAAACCTCCATGAAATCTCCTATAAACATCTCAAATATAGCTAATCATGCATCTCATGAAGGTACAGGGGCATTGCACAACTGAAATGACATTCGCCAGAAGGAAAATGTTCCAAATGAACATGTAAAAGTGATTTTCTCCCAATCCTCGACGTTAACATCGATCTAAAAATATCCGCTCATACTATCAAGGAAATAGTAATAAGCATGCCCTAGCAATTTCTCAATTAGTTGATCAATAAAGGGGAGTGGAAAATGATTCTTCCAGGTAGCATCATTTAATTTTCGATAATCAATCACCATCCTCCACTCGGCCACCATGCGGCTAGGCATAGGTTCTCTTTTTTCATTTTTTACCATAGTCATTCCCCCTCTCTTTGGGACAACATGAATAGGAGATACCCATTGACTATCAGAAATTGCATAGATGATACTTGCGTCTAACAATTGAATCACATCCTTTTGCACTAATTCCATCAATTTTGGATTTAATCTCCATTGTGCCTGAACAATAGGCTTGAGCCCTTCTTTAATTGCATTTTTATGGGTACAAAAAGCTAGCTTATTCCTTTAATATCTCCTAATTTCCATGCAAATGCTTGTTTGTGTTGCCCAAGAATAAAAACTAGTTTGATTTTTTGTTCCATAGTCAAGTCTAATGCAATTACAATAGGGCATTGCCTCTTTTCATCTGAAAATGCATATTCAAGATGGTTAGGAAGTGGCTTCAATCCTAGGGAATCTGATCCCTCAGGTTTCGCATCTATATGAACCTTTCCCTAGATTTCCTCACACGTATCTCCTTCTCCCTTCAAAATCGTATCCAAGCCACAAAGTGTCTCAACAGACCCTTTGTCTCGTATAATTTTTACCGAATGACAAAATTTTGTAGGGTGTGGAGATTTGTCCATCAGATCTTTTAGCTTGAAGGTGCATTTATTCTCTCCAACCTTTAATGTCATCTCCTTATCATGAACATTAATTAAGGCCTTAGCAGTTGCTAGAATTGGTCACCCTAGGATCAAAGGCATTTCTGAATCTTCTTTCATGTTGAGGATTATAAAGTCAGTAGGGAATGTGAATTTATCAACCTTCACGTGCATGTCTTCAACTATACCTCGAGGGTGACGAATAGAACTATCTGCCAATTGAATACACATCCATGCCGGTTTTAGGTTAGTAATTCCCAACTGCTCCATAATTGATGTAGGCATTAGATTAATGCTTGCGCCCAAATCCGCTAACGCATGTTTGAAGTGTATGCTTTCAATAAAATAGGGAATGGTAAACCTCCCTTGATCCTGGCATTTTTCAGCCAACTGTTGGAACATAAATGCAGAGCAGTTCGCATTTAAATTGACAACTGGAACATTCTCCCAATCCTTCTTATGTGTAACCTAATCCTTCAAGAACTTAGCATGTTTTGGAATCTCTGTCAAAATATCCACAAGGGGAAATTTGACTTCCACTTGATCCATGATATCTAGAAATATTTGAAGGCCTTTGCATCATCATTTTTCTTTACCCTTGACGGAAAGGGTATGGTCACTTTCCTTGTGACGGGATTTTTGCCAGAGCGTTGGGGCAACGATGATTCTTTTCCTTTCTCTTCTTTCTTTTCTTCTTCTTTTGTAACCAACTCAACCCTACCTATCTCCAGTGTTGGTTTCATGCTCTTCTCAAGATCCTGTACCTTTTTCCCGCTCCTCAGCGTAACAACATTGATATGTTCACGAGGATTTGGTTTAGTTTTGGAGGGCAGAGTTATTGATTGATGAACCGTCAATTGTTCCATCATTTTTTGAAGATGCTCGTCATTGGCCTTCTGACTTTGTTCTAAAGCTTCCTCCAATCTCTGAATCATTTGATCATTTTTCTGATCCCTTTTATCCATCAATCTTTTTAATTTAGTAGTTAGGTCCTCCATTTGTCTTTGATTTGGGGGAACATAAACTTGATTATTCTTCCTGAGTTATTGAAATTTGACCCCACTGATTATTCCATCCACCTTGATTGTTCCATCCTCCTTGCTTGAAATCATCCATTTGATGATTATTGCATTTTGAAAATTATTTCTTGGAGGGTCATTATGCTAGTGATTTTCTTGATTATTGTTTGCCCATGGTCCCTCCCTCTTTTTGGCATATTGTGCAAAATTTAATTCATTTGGGGCGGGAGAAATTGATTCCTCAAAATATGGGCATCGAGAAGTCAAATGATATCCAAAACATGACTCACATGACAGAACAAGTTCAGAATGTTGAGAACATGAACTGCCATGATAATATTTTTCAACTTGTGCCACTGGTTCGTTATGATGGTTTTTATTGGAATGATGATTGACAGGTCCAAGTTGTTCTTGAATAGTTCTTTTTACCAAGCTTTCCATGCTTGCCTTGAATGCCGTCAATTGATCTACCTTGTATAGACCAACTTTAGTTGGCATAGCTCTTCCATCATATCAATATTTTGCGTTGCATGTGAGCTTTTCAACTAATTCCTCATTTTCTTCTAGTGTCATGTCAAGAAAAGAACCAACCTTTGAAGAATAATCAAGTTCTTTCTTTGGTGGCACCAAACGTCATGGTAAAGTGGAACATTAGGCTAGCAGGGTCAATAAGCACGAGAGGACATTTGATTTTTAGATCTTTGAATCTTTCCCAACCCTCAAAGATTCAGACGGAACTTGTCGGAAATTCTAACTTGAATTTTTAATCTTGGTGATGGCGAAAGGTGGGAAATATTCATGCATAAAGGCATGATGAAGATCATCCCAAATAGTGAAATACACACTTGGGAACATATTAAGCCATCGTGCCGAGCCTTATGACGTAATGGAAAAGGAAATAATGATAACTTAATACGGTCCGGGGACACTCCATTTGCGCTAAACGTTTGACAGGTTTGTGAGAACTAAAGCATGTGAGCCCGAGGATCTTCATTTTTCTACCCCCAATTGATTATTCGAAACCATTTGAATCATGGTAGGTTTGATCTCGAATGTATGGGCATCGATATTGGGGAGCCCTGTAGGGTCTTCTTCTGTATATCTGAGCTCATAGCTTGAAGTATCGTCTTACGCAACCTATTGATCAACTCAGCCATTGGTGGTCTACCAATTGGTTGTTCTCAGTCTTCTCCTTTCTCAAAATCCTGTAGTTCTATTTCTTCTTATCCTTTCTCAGAACCCTCAGGTTAATTTTTTGGACTAGTTGGAGCTAAGGGATCTTCAAAATATAAGGGATTCTCAAAATTTCTGGATTGTTGAGAAGGATTACTCGTGCTTTTTGAGCGAGTAAGCATGTAGTAATTACTAAAAATATTGCAAAAGAATAACAAATGCTAGGAAATCAACCTAACCAATTTTCTTCTAGGCTAACTAAAAATTTTAATAGAATTGTTTTGGGCCAATCTCCAGCAACGACACCATTTGATGAAGCAATTTAGCGGTAGTCAACCTTCCCCACAAGGAGTCAGTTTATTCCATGTCATAATCTCAAGTATTGACTCGAAGAAATATTCTATTAAAATTAACTAGGCAAAATTTACTAATTGGTAACAGAAGTCCTCTAAATTCGAGTATGAATTGAGTGTGATAAGAGAAAATTATTGTTATATAAGACAATTATGAAAAGGAGGACTATGAATTGAATTCGGGTCATAGATATTTTTCAGATTAATAATACTATCTAGTCTATTTGATTAATTTATTTTAACAACTAGTAATAATCCTGTCACGATTGATTCACTAAATTAATCCTATCCCTAGGTTTTAATAGTATGTTTCAAATTGGGTGGCTAAAATTGTTTATATTTATGTTAAATAAAAATTATAATTTTTCAATCAATAACTAATAAATTGGCCAAATTCATTAATTTGTTTATTTCACAATAAAAAGCAACTAGTATAATATAAATAATTAAACAGACTGGAATAATAATATTATACTACATATCTAATTCCCTACTTCAATTCATAATCCTAAAATAATTTGAACAGTCATGGTAACAATAAACATATTACAACACAACACAAAATAATAATTAAAAATAATAATAATCTTATTACAAGAAAAATTAACAGTAGAACACTTACTAATAAAAGCAGAATAATACACTGAGCAAACTCGAACGGAATAGCTACAACACCAATTTCACTCCACACAACTAAAACTAAAGACTTAAGAAAATTTGAGAAACAAACAAAAAAGGAATTTTTCAGGTCATGAAAATGAAATACGGATTAACCTATATATAAAGACATTAAGGACGGTCGTCATTCCACGAAGGACGGGCATCCTTCTGTGCGCCTTTTCCCTTTTTGATGATTTTTTCTTTGTTTTGATTAATTTCTTATGACATGATTTATTTGCACTTCTTTTTGCTACAAATTGACTCTGATTTGCTTCAATTCATGTATTACATTTTGAGAAGACTTTGTTTATTCAATTCACTTAATTTTAGAATAATTTTTAAACAAAAAAATTAATATTCCTTCTTTATTTAATTAATTTAACCAAAAAGTTTTAAATATGAGTCCCAAGATAAGAACGAAACTGGCTTATCAGTACCCATCCAAAGCTCTTGGTGGAGGTACTCTTCTTGGAGTCATTATCTAGATAATATCAAAGAACAAATCTATTAGATATAGGAAATCTTAGGACAACTCTCAAGCATGATATGATTCATGAAAAAAGGAAAAGTTTCCTAAATGCCTTATAGTCTCTCATTCATAGTTATGATGCACTTCACAACCATGAACGAGACCCTATTTTGCGAGGTATGTTAGACTTTGAGAACCATTTGAAAACCTCATGCTCTGATACAAAGCTTGTCATGACCTAAGTATAGGGCCTAGTTATGATATGCCGAATAAGGAACCTTAAGGTACCTCACCGAAGCCTCTTAGCATTCATAAAGGATTTCATAGAAAATGAACATAATCCAGAGCAGAAACTAAGGGAAATCGGACTAACGGGAAATAAATCATAACATCAAGTACTAAATCATAATCAACTCGTACACGTCCAATGATACCTCAAACATTAGACTTGGGTGGGGACTAATACATGTGTTTAGCTTACCCTCATAAAGGAAGTCTAAATATCTCGTTTCAATACAAGCTTGAAAGAAAGTAGGATATTGTCCCCGAACAAGAGGACTTGCCAAAATTAGTCTTCAATCAATTCGATGTCTAGCCACATATAAGAGGAGGAAGAGCATCGGTCTCTATATGGTGAGATCATGTAGGTTTATGAGTGGTTATGCACTCATTTAAGGCTTGAATTGTGCACAAAACTGTCCTTGATGCCCTATTTTATAGCTTATTTTATTATTTTAATCTAATAACATGTGTGACTTTTTAATGAGCTAATATATTTATAACGGCCTGTATAGTTATAAATAATATTAGTAGAATAATAATTAATTTTAGAACTGTATCTCCATCTTGAGATAGAAGACACCTGCTTATGACTACTTATAAGGTTTCAGGTCATAATCTGCAGGTGAATTTTATATCCATCATGTGAAACTACGTTAAATAAAATAATAAATGATTAATTTAGTCAGTAAATTAATTTTTTTAGAAAAATTTAATTTAGTTTATTTATGTAGGTAATTATAACATGGGAGTTAAATAAGTTGTAATGGTAAATTTTGAAATTAAATTGAGGAGTACAATTATATGGTTTTAGTAATATGATTTATAATTTATTATAATATGGTTAGTTTATGCATTTACGAGTTAAACATTATAATTAAAAGCCTCTGTTAATAAATTTGCGGTTCCCATTGTGCCCGACTAATTAATCAAGTTCGAAAAGAAAAGGTCCATTATAGATCAAGTATTTTATTAGTTTTTTTCTAACAAAGGAATAAACTGATTTTAGTATTTTAAATTGTTTATTAATTTAAAAAGCAAAAATATTTTATTATCTTAAAAAGAAAAAAAGAATAAAATATTTTATAATAATGGTATTTAATGTCGTAATATTATTGTTAGTGGTTGATTATAGCTGTTAATGGTAGAATATTGTTGTTAATGGCCAATTATTCTCCTTTAATGGGTTTTGATGGTTGTTTAAGAATGTTGAGAACATGAATTTTGAAACCTTTCCCCTTTGCTGTTCATATATTACTTAAAGTGGGAATAAAATGTTGAAAGTTGAAATACTAAAAATAACCTTATAAAGTTGAGTTATTACAATAATATCATTAATATATTATTATTGCATTATTAAATAATAATTCTTAATTGCATCTTAATTTGTTAATTATGATATTTTAAATCCCTTTAGTCATTACTAATTATTATTGCAAACATTATTCTTTATTTAATGCAATAATTTATATTACTTTTATGTTCATTATTACCAAGCATCTTTCACTACCAATGTAACGGAATATATAACCTGATTACCTGCGAAAATTTGTGATTATTTTTTTCATCCAAACAAAATTCATGTAATGTTTGATTAATTCATGCACATAAATTAGACATTAAATCTTTATTGAATAAATGAAGGTATATAATTATCCATAGAGACAATTAATTGCTTACTTAACCATGTGACTTCTTATTAGACGTTTAGTTCTTTGTCAAACAAATTGATAGACATAAAAAAACACATTTTTTGGAGCATATCCATTATTTTTCAAGTAATGAATGTGATGTGATGATTCCTAATTAAAGAATAATTAGTACTTTCATTTTGTTTTAACAAAAGTTTTTCACTAAGGTATGTTTTCTCTCTTTTGATTACGTATTTAACTGATAAATTGTTTATCTTTTTTTTTTTAAAATCTTTTTCCTCTTAAAAACTATATATTTCATCTTAGAATTAATTTTTCTTAATCACTTTTAACATCTTATAATAAATGGTGTCTTTTCTACTAACCTTAATGTCTCCTTATAAATAAGTGTTTCCTAATATTTCATTTGGTTAAACTGCTCACAAATTCATGAGTCTTCTTTTTCACCACATTTTATTTTAGGTACTTCTCATATACTCCCCCCCCCCCCACCTCCCTTTTTTAAAATGTTTGTAAATATTCATTTGTTTGAGTCGAATAAATGTTTTATGACTTCTAGTCACATTTATATTGATCTTAATGCATTTCAATATATGTATGGATTTACAAGAATTTCTAAACTTAATTTATGAGTTATACTCCTGTTTTTATATATGATTTTGATTTTAATTTATAGAACAGAGAAAATATAACAATATATCTATATATATGCAACACTTATTAGCAAGCATTTGGTATATAAGATATTTATACTTCTTTTCACATACGGAAAGATGCAATTTGCACTGTATCTCTCTCTCTCTCTCTATCTATCTATCTATCTATCTATATATATATATATATATAGACACACACACACATAACATTTACAATATATAATGAAATATAAAATTTATATTAAATATTTTAAGATAAACATGCAAAGCACGTTCCCAGGACTAGTTAGTATAAAAAAGGGTTGTGGTGTTCATGACAAATCATATTTTCTCAAAAGTATCTTGTCTGATCAAGACTTGAGAAATAAAATTAGTCAGCAAACAATAGGAGGATACAATTTTGGAGTCATTAATTGTTTGGTAACTGATACTTTTATTACGAGACAGTCAATATGTACAAAGTACTCAGGGTCTAGACATAGTCTTCAACCTCAGTGATATGTCACTATGCTTAATCTATGATCAACTATGGATGGAATTTAAAGTTTTTCATATTGTTTTCTTGTCACGACTCGACCCTGGGGCCTTGACTAGTGCTGATTAGGCACTATTACAGATACAAAAGCACAAACTACTTCTTAATGAATTTACAAAAAGTCCGGCA